>PGFW01023222.1:8088-22263 GCA_003123925.1 Haematobia irritans
TCTCTCTCTCTCTATACCTTACGAATTGGACATGATTTTGGAAGACTACTGCACTTCATAATATTTTGTCTCCACATCGACATGATATTCATGCTCTGCATATCTTTGCTACCCAACATGTTACAAAAATCGACATCATAGTTGAAGATTCTACGATAATTGATGGCATTTGCTGTTTTCATTTCGACCGAAACTTTAATCCAATATGAATCGAGAATATCCTTTATGTAAATCAATTCGGAATTGAAATTACTACCATCTTCGGATAGTTGTATGGTATAATTACCGATGTATTCCTTATTGAAGTCTATCTCCGTTGATTTAAAAACTATGGATTTAGTCTGAAAGATTAGTAAGAAAATGTACGTCCTGGATTATGTTCGACTGATGTTTGTTGGAAATCACTTAACCTTAAGTTTCGCCAGAAAACCAAACTGCAAATGTTGTATTAATATCAAATAAATGATGAAGAAAATTCATTTTGTTTTTTTGTTTTTTGTTTTTTATTCTCTGTAAAAAAGTGTGTTTTTGATCAATGTAGTTATTTTTCAAAACTAAGTATCCAATATGCGGTAACTTTTGTGTTCATTTCTCCAAAAAAGCAAGTCATTATAGATCAGTTTTGTGTCTACGAAACGTCATTAACAAAACCTTATAATACAAATAAGCAGAGGTCTGAATATGTCACAGCTATAGTAGATATTATTATTAATTCACAATCTAGATCTACCTAAATGTATTTGTTGTACACAATTAGGGGCAGATTTCTCAACAAGTTCGATACGCAGTTAACAAAATCTTCTATAGAGTTAAAATTTTGTGAAAATTTTACGAAAATTTTCTATAGAAAAATAAATTTTGACAAAATTTTCTATAGAAATAAAATTTTTGAAATTTTTCTATCGAAATAAAATTTTGACAGAATTTTCTATAGAAATAAAATTTGGACAAAAATTTCTATAGAAATAAAATTTTGACAAAATTTTCTATAGAAATAAAATTTGGACAAAAAATTACTATTAGAAAAAATTTTGACAAAATTTTCTATAGAAATAAAATTTTGACAAAAATTTGTGAAGAAATAAAATTTTGAGAAAATTTTCTGTAGAAATAAAATTTTGACAACATTTTGTGTAGAAATAAAATTTTGACAACATATGGTGTAGAAATAAAATTTTGAGAAAATTTTCTATAGAAATAAAACTTTGACAAAATTTTCTATAGAAATAAAATTTTGACAAAATTTTCTATAGAAATAAAATTTTGACAAAATTTTCTGTTAGAAATAAAATTTTTACAAAATTTTGAGAAACTTTCATATAAAATAAATTTTTTTGTTTTTTTTTTTTGTTTTTTTTTTTTTTTTTTTTTTTTATTTTTTTTTTTTTGATCTCAGCTTAAAGCCATGCATTGACTAAACTACAATTGTAGCTTAACTCAACAGAGGAAAAAGTATGCTTGTCAAAATTTATTTGGGCAAAGCCCTATAGACTTGCAAAAGATGGTGGAATTGTACAGCGTGTTTCGGAATTACCACATTCCTCATCAGCATCTCTAACTTGCAGCCAAAACTATCCAACAAATTATCAGAATAAATTCGGTATATTCACTCAAACCAACGTGAACTACACGTTGAATACCAATCCCGAAAAAGGGTTGATAGTCGACTACTGCCTAAACAAATTTGCCACATATCTCTTTCCTTTGCCAAACTCAAATCATCGATTTGTATGTATTTGGCTGGTTTGTTTTTGAGCGGCTTCCTCTATCTTCATTCGCTTTTGTTGTTATTGTTTGCTTTTCTCTTCAATCGTTATTGTTGTTTTTTTGTTTTTTTGATCTCAGCTTAAAAGCATGCCATTTGACTTAAACTACAATTGCGTAGCTTAAACGCAACAGAGGAAAAGTATGGCTTGTCAAATTATTTGCAAAGCCCGATAGACTTGCCAGAGGCGTTGATGTACAAGCTGTTTCGGAATTACACATTTCCTCATTCAGCCATCCTCTACTTGCCAGCAAAACTATCAAACCAATTATCAGAATAAATTCGGGTAATTTCACGCAACCCAACGTGAACTACACTTGAACCCTCCCGAAAAAGGGTTTGATAGTCGGACTTACTGCCTAACAAATTTCCAGCAGTATTCTTTTCCTGCCAAACTCAAATCATCGATTTGTATGTATTCGCTGGGTTATGTTTTGAGCGTGCTTCTCTAGATCTTCATTCGTTTTGTTTGTTATTGTTGGCTTTCCTTCAATCGTTATTGTTGTTTTTTTGTTTGTTTGATCTCCAGCTTAAAAGCCATGCATTGACTAAACACAAATTGCTAGCTTAACCAACAAGGAAAAGTATGCTTGTTCAAATTTATTGGCCAAAGCCCTATAGGACTGCAAGATGGTTGTATGCTTACAGCTGTTTTCGGGAATTACCACATTCCTCATCAGACATCCTCTACTTGCCAGCAAAACTATCAACCAATATCAGAACTTAAATTCGGTAATTCACTCAACCCAACGTGAACTACACTGTTTAAACCCCCGAAAAAGGGTTTGATTAGTCGATCTACTGCCTAAACAAATTGCCAGCATATCTCTTTTCCTTTGCCAAACTTCAAATCATCGATTTGTTATGTATTTGGCTGGGTTTGTTTTGAGCGTCCTTCCTCTATCTTCATTCTTTTGTTGTTATTGTGGCTCTCTTTCAATCGTTATCGTTGTTTTTTTGTTTTTTGATCTCAGCTTAAAGCCATGCATTGACTAAACTGACAATTGCTAGCTTAACCAACAGAGAAAAGTATGCTTGTCAAGATTTATTTGCGGCAAATCCCCTAAGGACTGCAAGGATGCGTTGGAATGTACAGCTGTTTCGGGAATTACCACATTTCCTCAGTCAGCATTTTCCTCTACTTGCAGCAAACGACTATCAACCAATTATCAGAATAAATTCGGTAATTCACTCAACCAACTGTGACACTACACTTGAATCCTCCCGAAAAGTGGTTGATAGTCGGAGCTACTGCCTAGAACAAAAATTGCAGCCATATCTCATTTTCCTTGGCCAAACGTCAAATCATCGATTTGTAATAGTAATTTGGCTGGGTTTGTTTTGAGCGTGCTCCTCTACTGAAGATAGAGGGAAGCGACGCTCAAAAACAAACCCAGCCAAATACATACAATAATCGGATATTGAGTTTGGCAAAGGAAAGAGACTATGCTGGCAAAATTTGTGTTAGGCAGTAGTCGACTATCAACCCCTTTTTCGGGAGGTTCAAGTGTATTTCACTTGGGTTGAGTAATTAACCCGAATTTATTCCCTCATAATTGGTTGATTAGTTTGCTGCAAGTTAAAGGATGCTGATGAGGAATGTCGTAATCCGAAACAGCTGTACATCCAACCATTCTTGCAGTCTATAGGGCTTGCCCAAATAAATTTGACAAGCATCACTTTCCTCTGTTGAGTTAAGCTACAATTGTAGTGTAGTCAAGCATGGCTTTAAGCTGTGATCAAAAAAACAAAAGAAAAACAACAATAAGATTGAAGAGAAGTCCAACAATAACAAACAAAAACGAATGAAGTATAAGGAAGCACGCCTCAAAAAACAAACCAGCCCAAATACATACAAAATCGTATGATTTTGAGTTTGGCCCAAAGGAAAAGAGATATGCTGGGCAAATTTGTTTAGGCAGTTAGGTCGACTATCAAACCGCTTTTTCGGGAGGGTCAAAGTGTACGGTCTACGTTGGGTTGAGTGAAGAGCGCCGAATTTGATTCTGATAATTAGTTGATAGTTTTGCTGCAAGTACGAGATGCTGAGGAGGAGGAATGTGGTAATTCCGAACAGTGTACATCCAAAACCATCTGCTCAGCTATAGGGCTTTGCCCAAATAAATTTGACAAGCATACTTTTCCTCTGTTGGTTAAGCTACAATTGTAGTTTAGTCAATGCATGGCTTTAAGCTGAGATCAAAAAAACAAAAAAACAACAATAACGATTGAAGAGAAGCCAACAATAACAAACAAAACGAATGAAGATAGAGGAAGCACGCTCAAAAACAAAAACCAGCCAAAGACATACAATATCGATGATTGAGTTTGGCAAAAAGGAAAAGAGAATTATGCTGGCAGAATTTTTAGGCAGTAGTCGACTAATCAAACCCTTTTTCGGGAGGTCAAGTGTATTCACGTTGGGTGAGTGAATTACCGAATTTTATTCTGATAAATTGGTTATAGTTTTCTGCAAGTAGAGGATGCCTGATGATGAATTTGCGTATTCCGAAACAAGTCGTGTACATCAATCATCCTTGCAGTCTATAGGGCTTTGCCCAAATAAAATTTTGACAACGCCATACTTTCCTCTGTTGGTTAAAGCTACAAATTTAGTTGTCAATGCATGGCTTTAAGCTGAGATCCAAAAAAACAAAAGAAACAAACAATAACATTGAAGAGAACCAACAATAACAAACAAGAAGAAATAAAATTTTGACAAAAAAAATTTATAGAAAAATAAAATTTTGACAAAATGTTCTATAGAAATAAAATCTCGATAAAATTTTGATAAAATTTTCTATAGAAATAACGTTTTAACAAAATTTTCTATAGAATTAAAATTTTGAAAAATTTTTTGTAGAAAAGAAAGTTTTCTATAGAAATAAAATTTTGACTAAAATTTTAATATTAAAATAAAATAATAAATTTACGGTAACTTTTTTGTGTTATTTCCAAAAAAGCAAGTCATTATAATCAGTTTTGTGTTATACGAAACTCATTAACAAACAATAATAATACAAATAAGCAGAGGTATAATATTTGACACTAGAGTAATTATTATTTTATATCACAATCTAGATATACTAAAAATTTTTGTTGTTACAAATTTAGGGCCAGATTTCTCAACAAGTTCGATACGCAATTAACAAAATCTTCTATAGAAATAAAATTTTGTGAAAATTTTGCGAAAATTTTCTATAGAAAAAAAATTTTGACAAAATTTTCTGTAGAAATAAAATTTTTACAAAATTTTGTGAAGAAATACAATTTTGAGAAAATTTTTTGTAGAAATAAAATTTTGACAACATTTTGTGTAGAAATAAAATTTTGAGAAATTTTTTTGTAGAAATAAAATTTTAACAAAATTTTCTACAGAAATAAAATTTTGACAAAATTTTCTATAGAAATAAAACTTTGACAAAATTTTCTATAGAAATAAAATTTTGAGAAAATTTTCTGTAGAAATAAAATTTTTACAAAATTTTGAAAAATTTTCTATAGAAATAAAATTTTTAGAAAATTTTGAGAAAATATTCTATATAAATAAAATTTTGACAAACAAAATTTTATAGAAATAAAATTTTGACAAAATGTTCTATAGAAATTAAATCTCGATAAAATTTTGACAAAATTTTCTATAAAAATAACGTTTTAACAAAATCTTCTATAGAATTAAAATTTGGAAAAATTTTTTGTAGAACTGAAAGTTTTCTATAGAAATAAAATTTTGACTAAAATTTCAATATTAAAATAAAACAATAAACCTTAAGAAACTTTTTTTCATAATAACCACAAACATCTGATCAAGCACTGCAGAATAAGATTTTTATACCCTGCTCCACACTGTGGAACAGGGTATTATAAGTTAGTGCATATGTTTGCAATACCCAGAAGGAGACGAGATAGACACATGGTGTCTTTGGCAAAAATGGTCAGGGTGGGCTCCTGAGTCGATATAGCGATGTCCGTCTGTCCGTGAACACATTTTTGTAATCAAAGTCTAGGTCGCAGTTTTAGTCCAATCGACTTCAAATTTGGCACAAGTATGTGTTTTGGCTCAGAATAGATCCCTATTGATTTTGGAACAAATCGGTTCAGATTTAGATATAGCTCCCATATATATATTTCGCCCGATATGGACTTATATGGCCCCAGAAGCCAGAGTTTTACCCTAATTGGCTTAAAATTTTGCACAAGAATAACAATTAGTACTATAGTCAAGTGTGCCAAATTTCATGGAGTAGAATTAGCAGTGTAGTCAAGTGTGCCAAATTTTATTGAAATCGGTTCAGATTTAGATATAGCTCCCATATATATCGTTCGCCCGATTTACACTCATATGACCACAGAGGCCAATTTTTAACTCCGATTTAGTTGAAATTTTGGAATTAGCATTGTTACTATGCTTGCCAAATTCGGAAATCGGTTCAGATTTAGATATAGCTCCCATATATATGTTTTTCTGATTTCGACAAAAATGGTCAAAATACTAATATTTTCCTTGTAAAATCGCCACTGCTTAGTCGAAAAGTTGTAAAAATGACTCTAATTTTCCTAAACTTCTAATACATATATATCGAGCGATAAATCATAAATAAACTTTTTCGAAGTTTCCTTAAAATTGCTTCCGATTTAAACGTTTCCCATATTTTTTTACTAACATTGTGTTCCACCCTAGTGCATTAATCGACTTAAATTTTGAGTCTATAGATTTTGTAGAAGTCTATCAAATTCTGTCCAGATCGAGTGATATTTAAATGTATGTATTTGGGACAAACCTTTATATATAGCCCCCAACACATTTGACAGTGGTGCAGGGTATAATATAGTCGGCCCCGCCCGACTTTAGACTTTCCTTACTTGTTTATTTGGTAATTTTTGGTAAATTATTTTTGGCTCGAGTGGCAACCAGATTGGGGAACACTGTTCAGACTCGGCTATAAAAAGGAGTTCCATGGTCTGAGGTAAACATATAATCACAATGGACTGATTTGTCTAATTGAGCCTGAAATATCTGGCTGTCATTATACCTAAGCTAACCCATGGGGGAGGATATAACAACTTTTATTACCTCTTGTATAAAACGAGAGATAAATAAAAATTTCGAAAACTTATATATCAAAGGTTGTTCTTTTCGGGATTTTTTTTTATAATCAACAAATAAGAACTCCTGATGCAAATAATATTATTTCGTGTCTGAATTCAATGTATTCCATTCATTATTGCCCAATTATATTGCACCAAACCAACTCCCATCGATCAAGAGAAATGGTAGATTTTGCAGATGTCATTTTGTCCCTGTTTTTTGTTTAAGTCGTTTTATTTGACTTCAAAATTTCTTTTAACAAAGATTCGATGTTTTTCTTTACTTTAAAGAAAATTTGCCTTATTTCGAAGTCATACAACTTTAATGGATGGAGACAAATTTCTGAACTTCTCAAAGTTAATGAAAAACATGAATATTTGGCCGTTAGTTGGCCAGACCGCCAGTTTATATAACCCTTCGCCATTGACAGTAAAAAAATAGCTTGCCAAAAAAAAACTTTATTAATACGAAAATAAAATCATCTAGTACAAATGTAATTTTTTTAGATACACCAAAATTTTTGAAATTTATGAAAAAGTGCAAAAAAATTGATTCTTGGTAAATAACTCCATTACGATAATTATTATTTATAGACAACAAATACGGATCCATTGAACAGCAGTTGTTTGTCGTTAGCACCAGGTTTTCGATAATAGGCCATGGCATGAATACCATAAAATCCCCTCATTATAAATTGAGGTACACTGTTTTTATTCAACTTAAATTTGCGCCATGTATATGTGCCCTAAAAGCAATTAAAAAAAAAAAAGAAAAAAAAATAATAATAAATAAATATATTGTAATCTAGTATTAAATATAAAGGTAAATAGACTTTCAATTACCATTTTTCTATAACTTTGTCAGTCAAGAAAAAAATGATAAATTCCAAATAAAATGTATATTTAATTGGAAGTTAAAATATTTGACATTTACGGCCATTTTCATGTAGCTCCGTTAGGCTTTAACTGCCAGTTAACAGAAATAAAAATGGAAATATCTTTTCTCCGGTTTACTTTAACTGAAAAATTTTCAGCAGTTAAGTTTCTAAATGGCATATGGAATATATACGCAAGATGACAGATATATAGATATCATGGTTTAAAAGTTCGTTAGCTAACGTAGCACTAACGGAGCTTCATGAAAATGGGGGTTAGATAATAAAAATATTGTTTTTGTAGAACTGACACTACTTCTCCGATTTTATCAAGATTATTTTAAAAGAAGTAAGGAAAGTCTAAAGTCGGGCGGGGCCGACTATATTATACCCCGTATCACTTTGTTCATCCACATTTGAAGTACGACTTAGCAGTGGCGATTTTACAAAGAAAATTTTGATATTTTACCCCTTTTTACCGAAATCAGAAAAACATTATATGGTAGCTATATCTAAATCTGAACCGATTTCAAGCAAATTTTGGCATGCATAGTTACAATGTTAATTCTACCCACTGTGCAAAATTTCACTTAAATCGGATAACAAATTTCATTTCTGTGGTCATATGAGTGTAAATCAGACGAAAGCTATATTATGGGAGCTATATCTAAAATCTGAAACCGATTTCAATCAAATTAGCACAAAGGATGATAGTTACTAATTTTACTCATTGTGCAAAATTTCAAAAAAAAAAAATCAGTGTAAAACTCTGGGTTTCTGGCGGTCAAGTATAAGTCCGTATCGACGAAAAATATACGGGAGCTTATATTTATATCTAACCACAACCAGAAGAGACGAAATAGACACATAGTGTCTTTGGCTAAAATGCTCAGGGTGTGTCCCTGGTCGATCTAGCCATGTCCGTCTGTCTGGAAACACATTTTTTGATCAAAGTCTATGTCGCAGTTGCAGTCCAATCGACTTCAAATTTGGTCCCAGAAGCCAGACTTTTACCCCAATTTTTTGAAATTACACTAGGAGCTACATATTAGTAGTGTAGTCAGAGTGCATAGCAAAATTTTTTATTGAAAATCGGTTCAGATTTAGATATGAGCCTCGCCAGTTATCGGTTCGCCCATTTACACTCATAATGTACCACAGTGGCCTATCTTTACTCCATTTAATGAAATTTTTGCACAGGGAGTAAGAATTAGCATTGTAGCTATGCGTTGCCAAAGTTGGCTTGAAAATCGTTCAGATTTAAATATAGCTTTCCATATATATCGTTCGCCCCGATTTACACTCAAATGGGCGCCCACAGTGGCCTATCTTTCACCGTGATTTAATTGTAAATTTTGCACAGGAGTAGAATATAGCATTGTAGCTATGCGTGCCAAATTTGGTTGAAATGCGTTCAATTAGATATATCTTCACATATATACGCTTCGCCCGATTTTACACTGATATGACCACAGAGGCCAATTTTTACGCCATTAGTTGAAATTTTGACCAGCGAGGTAGAATGCATTGTAGCATGCGTGCCAAAATTTACTGAAAAACCGTTCAATTAGATATGAGCCTCCCATAATATGTTTTCTGAATTTCGACAAAAATGGTCAAAATGCCGACTATTTCCTTTTGTAAAAGTTACCACTGATTAGCGAAAATTGTAACAATGACTCCTAAATTTTCCTAAACTTGTAGATGCTATATATCGAGCGCATAAATGCATAAAATAAACTTGCGAATTCTTTAAAATTCTTCAGATTTAAATATTCCCATATTTTTTATACCTACCACCATAAAAATTGACGGGTGGTATAATAAGTTTGTTCATCTCCGTTTGGTAACATCATCGAAATATCGAATTTCCGACTATATAAGAGTATATATAGTTGATTGATCAGGGAGAACTTCTAAGACGATATAACGACTGTCCGTCTGTCGTTCGGTTGAAACGGGCTACAGTCTTCAATAAATGAAGCAATCTGCTGAATTTTGCACAAAATCGTCTTTGTCTCAGCAGGTCAAGTTCGAAGATGGTCTAATATCGTCCAGGGTTTGATATAGTCCAGTTCCATATAAACCCACCTCCCGATTGGCGTTCTGGCTTATAAAATCGTAGTTTATTATCCCAATTTGCCTGAAATTTGAAATATAAGGTATTACTTTATGACCATAAAGAAGTGTGCCAAAAATTGGAGTATCGTCCATGTTTTTGTATAGGCCCCCAATATAGACCGATCTCCGATTTTACGTTGTGGACTTATAGAAACCTAAGCTTTTATTCAATTTACCTAAAATTGGAAATCTAGAGGTATTGTAGGACCGCAATACCTCTGCCAAAAATTGTGAGTATCGGTCCATGTTTTGTATGGTTCCCATATAAAACGACTCCCGATTGGGTCTTGGGCTTATAGAAACCGTAGTTTTTATCCAATTTGTCTGAAATGGAAATCTAGAGGTATTGTAGGACCACAAATACGTGTTGCCAAAAAATTGTAAGTACGGTTCCATATTTTTGGATTGCCCCCATATAACCGATCTTCAGATTTTACTTTTGGACTTATTAGAAACCGCATTTTTATTAAATTTACCTGAAATTGGAAGTCTAGAGGTATTTTATGACTACAAATACGTGTGCCAAAATTGTGAGTATCGGTCCATATTTTGGTATAGCCCCATATAGACCGATCTCCGATTTACTTCTTGGTTTATAGAAATCGCAGTTTTTATTCAATTTACCTGAAATTGGAAATCTAGAGGTATTGTAGGACCACAAATACGTGTGCCAAAAATTGTTAGTATCGGTCCATGTTTTGGTATGGTCCCCATATAAAACGACCTCCCGATTTGGGGTCTTGGGCTTATAGAAACCGTAGTTTTTATCCAATTTGTCTGAAATTGGAAATCTAGAGGTATTTTAGGACCATAAAGAGGTGTGCCGAAAATGGTGAGTATCGGTCCATATTTTAGTATAGAAGGCGCACTGATCATGAAAATTGCTTGAAACTCAATGTAAACTTTCCAGATTTTACTTCTCGGGTGAAAATCTATAGATTTAAGATTTCAAGTCAAGACGTTATTTTATAATTTTCTTGCACACTTACAAGAAATGTTAATGATTCCTCTAAAACTCAAACAACAATGGTTCTTATAAATCCAGAATCTGATATAGTCCTCATAGGTGAAATCTTTAATTTATCTTCGGGAATGTCCTCAATTCTCAAGCCCTCCTGAAATTCAAAGGATTCCCTAATATTTGGTTTCATGGTGGTGGATATTAAGATTTAGCCGGCCGAACTTACTGCTGTACATACTTGTTTTTACTAACATTGTTTTCCACCCTAGTGCATTAGCCGACTTAAATTTTGAGTCTATAGCTTTTGTAGAAGTCTATCAAATTCTGTTCAGATCGAGTGATATTTAAGTGTATGTATTTGGGACAAACCTTTATATATAGCCCCCAACACATTTGGACGGTGTGTATGTATTCGAAAATTAGATCTACAAAGTGGTGCAGGTATAATATAGTCGGCCCCGCCCGACTTTAGACTTTCCTTACTTGTTTTTATACTGCATAACCCAGCAAATAAATGTGATTCAATTCAGCATTTCATGATCGTATGAAATCTTTGAGTTTGTTAACCATTTCTAGAACTAATATTTTTGTATATAAAAATTTTTATATACTTACCACTTTGGCGGGACATTTTTTGGGTAAGTTTCCATATTTAAGGACATTGTCCAGCCACGTATTTAGTAAGGGATTGCTGGCTTGTTCAATTAATTCACAAACATTGAAATCAAACGACATAATTCTATTAAATTTTGTACTTTTTCCCATCTTCATTTCCACCAACAGCTGTAGCCAAATCGGGTTTGGGGTAGTCTTCACGACAATAACTTCACAATCTGCAGTACTATTGTCGTCGTACAATTTCAATGTATAGTTCCAAAAATATTCTCTGTTATAGTAAGGGACTATGACATTCTGAACTTGTATAGTCTTACGCTATTAAGAAAATTGGTTTTTACAATATTTTATGTATGATCGATCTTATATATGGATCATACCTTTTGAGCTGTTATTAAATGTCTAATAGTTAAGAAAACCATTAGAGATACCCAGAAGGTCTTAAAATTTGGCATATTTTTAATACCATAAAAACGCTTAGAACCAAAAATAATTTGCAAATGTTTGCAAATATTTCATCACACAAACCTTTATTATAATTCACCTCTAGAAGATAATTGGTGTCATTGTACGAGTCTGGTGGAGAAAACAATTACCATAATATTTGCTGATTATCATCAACTAAAAGCACCGAATGGAAATAATAATATTTCATTTTAAAATTCAATATATTCCTTTCATTATTGCCTAATTATATTGGACCAGACTAATTCCTCTGTTCACACATTTCCCCAGGAAAAAATTTGAAGTTCTTCCAAAGACACAACTTTAAAAGCACTTCCAGAAGATGTACTCCCAATGATGTTCTTTATTTTAACTACTCAGGAAGTTCTTTAAATTAAATTTTTTATAACTGGGTTTTTTCATACTTTTAATGGGAAATTTTAACTTTTTTGTTTCAAATACCTTAAAAACGAAGTAAGAATTCATAATATGGTACAAATAATTTGAATTTTGTCAAAAAAAATTCTAAATCCAATCTGAAAAACTTGTGAATTTTTAAAAATATTTGAGGTCAAACGTTTCCGACAAGCATTAGAATCCATTAAAAATTATAAAAATTATTTATTTGACAAAATATAACAGAATTTTTTAATTTACATTCAAAACATTGAATTCGGATCAACACTAAAGAAGTGCAACGGCTGTTGAAATGGAGGACTTCCGTCCTATGACAAGCCCATGTTAAATTCATCCCTTCTTCGCCAATTGTGCACCACTTCCGGATCCAAAAAGATAATTTTTTACTTTTGACGCTTGTTCTGTTAATTTTTTATAAAAATGGAAAATCGTAAATATGTTTTCAAATTCTGGGGGGGCTAAATTTTTCGGGGGGGTCTAGCCCCTCCCAGAGCCTTCCAACGCTTATGGCCCCCATATACATACCACCGATTTGGCTTGCGAGGCCTCTAAGGGAAGCAAATTTCATCCGATCCGGCTGAAATTTGGTACATGGTGTTAGTATATGGTCTCTAACAACCATGCAAAAATTGGTCCACATCGGTCCATAATTATATATAGCCCCCATATAAACCGATCCCCCGATTTGGCTGCGAGGCCTCTAAGAGAAGCAAATTTCATCCGATCCGGCTGAAATTTGTATATGATGTTATATGTGTCTCTAACAACCGTGCAAAAATTGGTCCACAGCTCCATAATTATATAAAGCCCGCGATTTGGCTTGCGAGGCCTCTAAAGAAGCAAATTTCATCCGACCCGGCCGAAATTTGGTACGTTGTGTTAATATATGGCCTCAAACTCCCATGCAAAAATTGGTCGGTATCGGTCCATAATTATATATAGGTCCCATATAAACCGATCCCCAGATTTGACCTCCAGAGCCCTTGAAGAGCAAAATTCTTCCCATTCGGTTGAAATTTGGTACGTGATGTTAGTATATGGTATCCAACAACCATGCAGGAATTGGTTCCTATCAGTCCCATAATTATATATAGCTCCCATATAATCCGATCTCCAGATTTGACCTCCTTCATCCGATCTGCTTGAAATTTGGTACGTGGTGATCGTATATGATATTTAACAACCATGCCAAAAGTGGTCCATATCAGTCCATAATCATATATAGCCCCCATATAAACCGATCCCGAGATTTGCTTTAGGATCCTCTTGGAGGAGCAAATTTCATCCGAGTGAGTTAAAATTTGGTACATTGTGCTAGTATATGGTCGTTAACAACCATGCGTAACTAGGTCCATATCGGTCTATAGTTATATATATCCTCAGATAAATCGATTTCCAATCACACAAAAATTGGTCCATATCAAGTTCATAATTGTATATAGTCCCCATATAAGCGACCCCCATATTTCAATTCTGGCTCTCTACGTACCGTGCAAAAAGTCCATATCGATTCGTAATTATTTGTAGACTTAACTATACATAACTTTTTTGTCTAATATATACCACGTATGGACTAACTCACAATTTAGAAAACGATGTTAAGAAGTTTTAAGATTACAAAACCCAAGTAATTCGATTGTGGATGACAGTCTTTCGTAGAAGTTTCTACGCAATCCATGGTGGAGGGTACATAAGATTCGGCCTGGCCGAACTTACGGCCGTATATACTTGTTTTAATTCAGAAAAGAAAAAAAGATTCAAATTATAACAGCTTTATTGATATATCGCTAATTTTGATTTTATTGATCCTAGGTTTGAAGTTAGATAAGTTCCTAAAAATGTCTGCATTTTAAAGAAGCTGCTGCTTTGCTTGGAATCAATACTAAATC
>PGFW01023231.1:17144-27331 GCA_003123925.1 Haematobia irritans
ATCGGGTCAACATTCCCCCCGATCTTGTCGCCAATATACAAATATATAAGAAAAAACCCGACGAGCCGATCACAAAAAAACCACCTGTAAAAAATTCACATTTTTTTCATATAAATTATGATTGATGGCAACACTTTTTCAATAAAACACAAATGAACACGACAAAGAAGAAGAAAATAAAGCAGAATGTAGTAATAAATATGCGGCAAATCTCCAATAAAAATCGATTACTATATGCCGATAATAGTGTCTGTTTTTGCATTGGCAAATCTTGGCGACACAAAAATGTCATTCCTGATTTTTTCCAAAATCCTAATAAGCGTTCATCTTTGTCCCAACCAAAGACTACATCTAAAGCCAAATTTCATGTAATAATATCTGGATATTAATAAACCCTGCGACCCAAGAATGGATAATTCTGTTCCGTAATTAACAAAAAATGGCAAATAGAAATAACAACGACATTACGGAGCAGAGATATGATCAGACGGACGGAACAGCCGGAGGGCTAGAATCGACTCAAACGGATGATTCTGCAATCGAGATCCATCATATTAAAAGCTTGGACTCGAGACAACTAGTTGTGCTATTATCACGCATCTCACACAATATTCAAATTTAATAAAAAAAAAAAAAAAAAATATTATTTATCTTCTGAACAGCGTATGAAATTTATTACATTAAATCGGCATTGACGGAATGTACAAAACTCGAAATGTTTTTCCCTCACAATGCCGAGCTAAACCAACTCAAACACTCTTCTAAAATCGGGTAATCAACATTGCCCCCCGATCTTAAAGTCGCAATTATACTAATATATAGTATAGACAACAAACCCCGACGGCGATCCACAAAAAAAACACCTTGTAAAAAAAAATTACATTTTTTTTCATATAATTATGAATTGATGGCAACACTTTTTCAATAAAACAACAATAACACGAACAAAGAAGAAGAAATAAAAGCAAGAATGTTGTAATAAATATGCGGGCAAAATTCCAATAAAATCGATTTACTATATGCCGAAGTACTTATTTGTCTTTTTTGCATGTGCACATAAATTTGGCGATCACACAAAGTCATCTGATTTTTTCCAAAATCTAATAGCTGTTTCATCTTTGTCCGCAACCCATAAGACTCTGACTTTCTATAGCCAAATTTCATTTGAAAAATCGGACCATAAAAATTGCGACCTCTGTCGTATGAACAAAAAATGCCAAATAAGATAACAACGACATACGGACAGAGATACTGATCGTACGAAGACTGGTACAGCAAGGGCTAGGATATCAAAGAGCAACCTCAACAGAATGAAATTCTGAAGTCGATTCGCATATATTTTATTAAAACTTGGACTCGAGGACAACTAGTTGTTGGCTATTCAACCCATCATTCACACAAAACTCAATTTTATTATATCTGCCTGAACACGTATGAATTTATTACATTATTATCGGCATTGACGATGTAGCAAACTCGAAATTTTTTCTCAACAAATGCCGCTAAAACCCTCAAAACACGTCCAAATCGGTCAATCAATCTCAACTCTCTCCACGAAATCTTGTACCAATATAGGTCAATTGAGTATAATACAAAGAAAAACCCGACGGCGATCACAAAAAAACACCTGTAAAAAATTACATTTTTTTTTCATAATAATAATCGATTGATGGCAACACTTTTTCAATAAAGAACAAACAAAAAAAACAACAAATACACGAACAAAGAAGAAAGAAAAGTAAAGCAAGAATGTGTAAATAAATATGGCGGCAAATTCCAAATAAATCGATTACTATACTGCCGATAATAGTGGTCCTTTTTTGCAAATGCAAATTTTGGCGATCACAAAAAAATAATAAATGTTCATCTGATTTTTTCCAAAATCTAATAGCGTTCATCTTTGTCCAACAAAGATACTCTAAGCCAATTTTCAAATGAAAAATCGGATAAAAAAATTGCGACCTCTGTAAAACGTATGACAAAAAATATCCAAGATAGAAACAACGTACATACGGACAGAAGATATGATCAAGACGGACGGACAGTGCCAGGGCTAAAGATCACAAGCAAAAACCGGATGATTCTGATCGATCGCATATATTAAACTGACTCGAGGACAACTAGTTGTCGGCTACTTCACCACCTCACACAAATTCAGAAGTATGTTTATGGATTAATCACTCTTGAACATACGTATTGAAAAATTTATTAACTATATTAGTTATAACGAGCACCTTAAAGATGATGTCACAGTTCAAACTCGAAAGTTGTTTTCAAATTCAGCAAGAACTGCACGCTAAAACCCTCAAAACACGTCATCCAATCGGGTCAAATTCATTCCCCCGATCCTCTGTCGCAATATGACAATACTCACTATAAGAAAAAAACCCCGACGGCGACTCACACAAAAATAACACCTTGTTAAAAATATTACATTTATTTTCATATAATTATAGAATTAGAAATAAGGCGTAATCACTTTTTGCATCACAATACAACAAATAACACGAAACAGAAGAGAAGAAATAAAGCAAGAATGTGTAATAAATATGCGGGTCAAATTCGTCAATAGAAAGACGATTACTATATGCCGAGAAATAAATATGTCTTTTTTGCATGCAAAATTTGGCGACACAAAATAGTCCATCTATTTTTTCCAAAATCCTAATAGCGTTCATACTTTGTGCCCAACCAAAGACTACTCTAAGCCGAAATTTCTATGACAAATCGGATAAGAAAGACCTTGCGACCCATCTGAATCGTATGAATCAAAAATGCAATTAATAATGATAACAACGACATACTGGAGCAGAGATATGATCAGAGCAGGACGGTGACGAGCCGAGGGCTAGATCGGAGACTCAAACGGATGATTCCTGAATCGATCGCAAATAATATTAAACTTGGGACTCGAGACAAACTAGTTGTGCTATTCACCATTCATCAACTACACAATTCAAATAATTTATTATACTCCCTGATACACGTATGAAATTTATTACATTATTTATCGCATTGACCGTATGTACAAACTCAGAATAAAAATTTTTTCTCACAAATGCCGCTAAAACCCTCAAAACACGTCAAATCGGGTCAACATTCCCCCCGATCTTGTTCGCAATATACAATATATATAAAGAAAAAACCCGGAAGGCGGATCCACAAAAAAACACCTGTAAAAAATTACATTTTTTTTCAATAATTATGATTTGATGGCAACAAACTTTCTTTCAATAAAAACAACAAATAACACGAACAAAGAAGAAGAAAATAAAGCAGAATGTGGTTAATAAATAATGCGGAAACTTCCAAATTAAAATTCATTACTATATGCCCGATAAATAGTGTTCTTTTTGCAATGCAAATTTGGCGACACAAAATGTCATCCTGATTTTTTCCAAAAATCTATAGCGTTCATCTTTGTCGCAACAAAGACTACTCTAAGCCAAATTTCATGAAAATCGGATAAAAATTGCGACCTCTAAGTCGTATGACAAAATGCAAATAGAACTAAACAACGACATACGGACAGGAGATTAATGAACAGAACTAAGGACGGACAGCGCAGGGCTAGATCGACTCAACGGATGATTCGCCTCTGAATCGAGTGCGCATATATTAAATCTTGTGAATCGGGAACAACTAGTAATGTGCTATATTTGCGAGCTTCTATAACTGCAGCACAAAATCATTTTTATTATACTCTGAAGCTACGTATGAATTTATTACATTATTATCGGCATTGACGATGTACAAACTCCGAATTTTTTCTCACAATGCCGCTAAAAACCTTGCAAAACACGTCCAAATCGGGTCAACATCCCCGATCTTGTCGCAAAAATATACAATAATATAAATAAAGAAAAAGAAAGCCCGAAACGAGGCGAATCACAAAAAAACAACTCTGCTAAAAAATTACATTTTTTTGTTTCATATAAATTATGAAAATTGAATGCAACACTAATTTCAATAAAAAAGCAACAAATACACTACGAACAAAGCGCAAGCAAGTAAATAAAGCAAGAATGTGTATATAAATATGCGGCAAATTCCAATAAAATCGATTACTATAGGGTGCGCGATAAATGTCTTTTTTTGGCATTGCAAATTTGGCGACACAAAAATGTCATCTTGATTTTTCCAAATCATAGAATCAGCGTTCATCTTTGTCCAAACAAAGACTATCTCTAAGCCAAATTTCATGAAAATTCGCACTAAAAAAATTGCGACCTCCTGTCGTATGAACAAAAATGCAAATAGATAACAACGACATACGGACAGAGATATGATCAGACGGACGACAGCCAGGGCTAGATCGAACTCAACGGCACTGGAAATTGGCTGAATCGATCCATATATTAAACTTGTGACTCGAAGGACAACTAGTTGTTGCTATTCACCCATCTCACACAAAAATCCAATTTTAATTATACTCTGAAACACGCTAATGAATATTATTAACATATTATCGCCATTGACGATGTACAAACTCGAAATTTTTTCTCCAAATTGCCGCTAAAACGCACTCAGAAACACGAATCAAATCAGGGTCAACATTCCCCGATCTTGTTCGCAATATACAAATATATCCAATTAAGACAAAAACCGACGACGTCGATCAACAAAAAAACACCTGTTAAAAAATTACAACTTTTTTTTCTCTTATATAAATTATGATTGAATGGCAACACTTTTTCAATATAAAACAACGGAAATAACACGAACAATAGTAAGAAGAAATAAAGCAAGAAAAAAGTGAATAACATTATGGCGGCAAAATTCCAAAATAAATCGAGATTACTATAATGCGAGTAAAAAAAAAAAAAAAAAAAAAACAAAAAACAAAAAAATATAAAAAAAAAAAAAAAAAATGTTTGTCTTTTTTGCATGGCAATTTAAAGGCGACACACAAAATGTCATTCTGATTTGTTTCCACTATAAAATTCTAATAGCGTTCTATTCTTTGTCCAACAAAGACTACTCTAAAGCCAAATTTCCAATGAAAATCGGATAAAAAATTGCGACCTCTCTGTCGAATATGAACAAAATGCAAATAGATAACAAGACATGAACGGCAACAAAGCAAGATGATGATCAGACGGACGACAAGACCAGGGCCTAGATCGACTCCAACGGTATGATTCTGAATCGAATCCATATATTTAAACTATGACTCGAGACAACTAGTTTTTGTGCTTATTCAACCATCTCCAACAACAAAATCAATTTTATTACTACTCTGAACACGTATGAATTTATTAATAAAACATTATTATCGGCATTGACGATGGTACAACTCGAAATTTTTTCTCACAATGCCCGCTAAAAAAACCCCTCAAAACACCCGTCAAATCGGGTCAACAATTCCCGATCTTGTCGCAATAATACAATATATATAAGAAAAAAACCCGACGGCGATCAACAAAAAAACACCTGTAAACAAATTACATTTTTTTTTAAATATAATTATGACTTGTGGCATACACTTTCTTTCTCAAATAAACAACAAATAACACGAACAAAGAAGAAGAAATAAAGGCAAGAATGTGTAAATAAATATGGCGGGCAAATTCAATAAATCGATTACTATAAATGCCGATAATAGTGTCTTGTTTTTGCATGCAAAAATTGGCGAGTCACAAATGTCATCTGATTTTTTCCAAAATCTAAATAAGCGTTCATCTTTGTCCAACAAAAGACTACTCTAGCCAAATTTCATGAAAACTCGGATAAAAATTGCGGACCGTCTGAATCGTATGAAAAAAATGCCAAATAGATAACAACGACATAACGGACAGAGATATGAATCAGACGGACGGACAGCCAGGGCTAGATCGACTCACGATGATTTCTGAAATCGATCCATATATTAAACTTGGACTCGAAGGACAATAGTTGTGCTAATTCACCCATCTCACACAAATCAATTTTATTAGTACTCTGAAACGTATGAATTTATTACATTAATTATCGCATTGACGATGTACAAACTCGAAAATTTTTTTCTCCACAACAAATGCCGCTAAAAAACCTCAAAACACGTCAAATCGGTCAACATTCCCCCCGATCTTTCGCAATATCACAATATATATAAGAAAAACCCGACGGCGATCAAGAAAAAAAAAAAAAAAAAACAAAAAGAACACCTGTAAAAAATTAGCATTTTTTTTTCATATAACTTATGATTGATGGCAACACTTTTTCAATAAACAAACAAATAACACCGAAGCAAAGAAGAAGAAATAAAGCAAGAAATGGTAATTAAATATGCGGCAATTCCAAATAAAAATCGAATTACCATATGCCGATAATAGTGTCATTTTTTGCATGCAATTTGGCGAACACAAAATGTCATCTGATTTTCCAAAAAATCCTAATAGCTTCATCTTTGTCCAAACAAAGACTACTCTAAGCAAATTTCAAGAAAATCGGATAAAAAATTGCGACCCTCTGTCCGTATGAATAAAACAAAAATGCAAATAGATAACAACGACATACGGACAGAGTCCGATATGCCATCAGACGGACGGACAGCAGGCTAGATCGACTCAACGGATTGATCTATCGATCCATAATATTAAACTTGGGACTCGAGACAACTAGTTGTGCTATTCACCATCCCAACACAAAACTCAATTTTATTATACTCTGAACACGTATGAAATTATTAGCATTATTATCGCATTGACGATGTAACAAACTGCAGAAATTTTTTCCCCACAAAAATGCCGCTAAAAGCCCTCAAACACGTCAAATCGGGTCAACATTCCCCCCGATCTTTGTCGCAATAGACAATTATATTAAAAAATTAAGAAAAAACCCGACGGCGATTCACAAAAAAACACCTGTAAAAAATTACTTTTTTTTCATATAATTAATTAGTTGATTGGCAACACATTATGTTCAATAAAACAACAAATAACAGCGAAGAGAAGAAATTAAAGCAAGAATCGTGTAATTAAATATGCGGCAAATCAAATAAAATCGATTAACTAAATATTGGCGAAATAGTAGTGTCTTTTTTGGCATGCCAAATTTGGCGACAGCATAAAAATGTCATCTGATTTTTTCCAAAAAATCTGAATAAGCGCTTTCAATCTTTGTCCACTAAAGACTTACTCTAAAACCATATATTACAATGAACAATCGTAATAAAAAGAATTGCGACCTACATGTCGTATGAACCAAAAATGCAAAATAGATAAGACAACGAGATATAACGTGAGGCGAGAGATATAGTGATCAGTACGAGACGGACAGCCAAGGGCTAGATCGACTAACGGTATGATTCTGATCGATCCATATATTAAACTTGGACTCGAGGAACAACTAGCTTTGTGCTATCTACACACCATCTCAACAAATCAATTTTATATACTCTGAACACTTATGAATTTAATTACATTATTAATCGCATTGACGATGTACAAACTCGACATTTTTTCTCACAAATGCCGCTAAACCCTGCAAAACACGTCCAAATCGGGTCAACATTCCCCCCGATCTTGTCGCACATATACAAAATATATATAAGAAAAAACGCCGACGGCGATTGTTATAGATAGTGTTCACACGCTGCAGGCTTTTAGCAAATGGGAAATGAAATTGCCAGAAAATTTGTCATAGACCTTTTTATTGTTTTCAGTTGCAAAAATTAGTGGGAATGTGTTCCAAGTCAGTCCGTAGGTATTTAGCTGTTGATAAAAAGGGCAAAGAAAAAGGAGGTAAAACAGAAGCATTTTTGGCAGTGACGCCGGACGGCCCGTCACTGGCAAAAGCTCTTTTCCTCACAACCAAAATCCTTTTCTTGTCAGGGTCCCCCGGCCCCAGCATGCCAACCTATCTCTCTCTACTATACTCACTCTCCTACTCCTACACACGATCTCTAAATCTTTCATATATTATGCCCTTCTAACATTCTTTTGCTTCTGTGCCGCGTTGGCGCTAGCTTCCTGTTGTTTGCTAGCTATTCTTGCCCTACCATTTTCCTGGTCTGTTGGGCCCTATTTTTCATTGGAATCCCTACATTACCCCTAAGCGACGCCTTTCGCTTCGAAACCAAAAACCAAAGCAGCAGACTTCAACAGATTACTGTGCCCTAATTTATGCTCTTCCAAACACTAACACTATCCTCCCAAACGAACCACGCAGTGTTGGGACAGCAATGTTCAGAGCAGAATTTGCTTATTTCCCACCCCTAAAGCCTAACTACTAAACTCTAACTCACATTTGAATCAGCAACTGTTCAACAGAACCTCGGCTTAAATTCCTAAAACACAGATTAGCCGAACTTCAACTAGTAATTTTTACCTTCAAATCAACCACACAGTCACGGCAATCAACGCGACAGATATGGCCTATCTGCAAGCGAGTCAAACTCCTAAGTGGCCACTACTCCGTTGGAATAGCACTTCAAACAACGAACACTCATTACGCGACTGGGTGTACATTGCCAGACGTTTTTCCAAATCGTACTATATACAAAACTTTTAAAGAAAAAAAAACAGCGAGAATTATTGTCGTCGAAAAGTAACATCAAAACAAGTGGCCGCTTTTATCCTATAACCCAATGATCAGCAACACATTTAGGAAAAAAGACTTGAAATTCACCCCGTGGTTAAATCTATTTTTCTGCAGCCTGCTTTTTAATTCAAGTGATTTTCAATATCTTTTAGTACTGTCTACATACTTTTAGGCTTTTCAAAATCAAATGTGAAAGCTCTTCTTAGAAGGCGCGTTGTGGAAAAGAAGCTTTGCACTTAATATAGACACAACGTTATAACATTGGCTTCTACGCATAGTTGTGGCAATTGTGCAGTCAGGTTTCAAAAAAGCATTGTGAAGGCAGCTTTGCTTAATATAGATAATCTGTTATAACATAATTAGGCGCAAGGCGATGTGGTAGATAGTGTTTTGATCATCGGTCGCTGAAGGCTGGGGACGAGAGTTCGAATCTTGAGTATTCGAGTTTTACATTTTCAACCTTAAACTTTTTTTATGAATTTAGTTTTTTTAAATTACCCAGCAAAAAGAAATTGGAAGTTGTGCTGCCAAAGAACAAACATTTCTTTTTAAATGAGATCTCTTGGAAAAATTCCTCTCATCAAGTTTTCCATTTCCCCGATGAAGCGATTTAATACCGCAGTGTCTTTGAAAAATACGCTATTTGGCCAATTAAATATTCGCCAAGAAAAAGAGTAGAAAATCAACTAAAGACTTTATACACCTGTCCGATGGATGTTCCGTTTGGGATGTTTCGCAAATTACTACATTTTTATATTTTATTAGGCGTTTAAGATTGGACTAATATCCTTCTAAGAAAAATATAGTGCCGAAATAACAATAAAACGATGTACAATAATAAAAACAATCTTATTGAAAAAATATTTGATAACAACAAATTGTAACTGGTGAGAATTGTCGCTGTGTTCTGTTAGTAATCCATCCATACTACATATAGAATTCTCTCCGAAAGAAGTATACATATTAGGTCTTGGTTGTCATGCTCTACGTTCATAATCACAAACGTCGAATTGACTTTTCGACGCTCTCATCGTGTTCAATGGCGCTTGTGGGGTAAAAACAGGTCTGGTTATGGTGCTCAACATACACATGTTCAACCCACTCTCCAGTTGCTTCAAATCGCTTTTTTGAATAATTTCTGGGCCAACATGTGTATGTTGGCACCATAACAGACCGTTTTACCCCACAAGCGCCATTGAACACGAAGCGTCGAAAAGTCAATTCGAACGTTTGTGATATGAACGTAGCATGACACCAAGGCCTAATATTGTAACTACTTTTCGAGATGTTCTATATTAGTATGGATGGAATACTAAAGAACACAGGTACAATTCTCACCAGTTACAATTTTTGTTTATCAAATATTTTTTCAAAAGATTGTTTTTTATTTTGTACATCGTTTTTATTGTTATATTCGGCATATATTTTCTTAGAAAGGTATTAGTCAATTTAAACCTAATAAAATATAAAAATGGTAGTAATTTGCGAAACCATCCCAAACGAACATCCATGGCAGTGTAAAAGTCTTTAGTTGATTTTCTACTCTTTCTTGCGATATTTAATTGGCAAATAGCGTATTTTTCAAGACTGGTATAAATAGCTTCATCGGAAATGGAAAACTTGATGGAGGATTCCGAGATGCTCTTTAAAAGAAATGTTTGTGG
>PGFW01023235.1:2074-16407 GCA_003123925.1 Haematobia irritans
GTGGGTCTTTTAAAGTTGGTGTGGGCTAAGCAGTGTTCTGAAGGATTCTCGCTAGGAAGGATTTCGGTTTATTGGTGTAGGTAGATTGGTGAAGTGTTTTTTGTTTGGCTGTTATTATTTTGGACATTTTTAATAATTTTGGTGAGATTATGTTCATCTGATAATTGTTTGGATGTGTTTATATGTTAGTTATTTGTTTGGGATTAAGTTTGTAATATATTGTGGTGAATATTAATTTTGAATAGTTTAACATTTGGTGTTTAGTAGTTGGAGGTTTACGGGCGTTGAATAGTGGTGTGTTGGTTGTTTATATTACTTTTTTTTTTTGGTTGTCGATTCGTTTGTTTTGGGGGTGTGTTCGACGGGTAGTTAATAAATTAATTTTTTTTTAATGTTTTTTGGAGGTGTGATAATTGTGGTGGAGATGTGTTTTGGATTTGAGTTGTCGATTGTTGTTGTTATTCTGTTTTTTTTATTTTGGTGGTTATTATATAATATTTTGGACATTTGTTTGGGGTTTTTAGATTTATTTTTGGTGTGTAATTTTATGTTACATTCTATGTTTCTTGGAGGAATATTGCTGTTGGATGATATGTTTTGTTGATTTTTGTTTGATTGTTTCTTTATCTTGGAGGTAATTATGTTGGGATAAATGTTTGTTGAGTACTGTTGGTTATGTTCGGGTTTGTTGGGGTGCTGGTGTTTTTGTTTGGTGCGTTTCGTTCATGGGGTGTTGTTGGTGCATTGTGATTCATTTGCGTTCAGTATCCGTAATTTTTGATTTGTTTTTTTTCTTGGTTAATTGAACTTGGCTCGTTTTCTATTTGTATTTAGAAATGATTGCTGTGGTGACTTAGAGGTTTTTTTTTAGTGTGGTTGTGTTGTTTGTGTGAGAGATGTTGTAAATGGATGGTATTGTAATTTGGTGGAATCTTGGTAGGCCTCTTGTTTTTGGCTATTAATAGCACGTGCATAATGGGGGTGTCACTATGCTTGTGGGGTTTGGTTAACGCGATGGTCGAATTATGGTGATTTCATTTGTGAGAGTTTTTATTACTGTTGTAGTGTTTATGATTACTTAGGGAATAGTTGTGTAGCGTGTCATTTGGGATATTTAAAACATGTTGGCCCGCCCGACTTAGACTTCCTTACTTGTTATTTTTTTATGTTGCGTGTATAAGCTAAGTAATATTTTGTCTTTTTCGATTCAGTATCTTTTGATTAGCATTAGAGGGTCTTTTTTCCGTTACAATATAACTTTCAGCAAAATTCAATTCTTGTCAATGTTCAATAAATATTCTCGTGAATTGCATATTTTCTTCTAAAATAGTGGATTCTGTTCCTTTGAGAATGGGTATGCGTATAAAAATGTCAAAGACATTTGCATAGGTGTCTCGTAATTGCTTTCTCAATTAGGTGATTCGTTATTATTTATATGATTTTTGTTATTATTTTTTTTATGTTGTCTGTTTTCTTATTAATTTTGTCCTTAGTTATTTAGTTGTTTTGTTTGTGAGTTTCTATCTTTTTTTTTTAATTTTATAATGGAGTGTCTTTATTCAACATGAATTTTGCATTTTTATGGAAATAGGCGTTAAATTTGCGTTTGGATAGTTTGGCTTGTTCTTAATGTATTATACGGTGTCATTAGAAGGGCCTGACTTAAGTTCAAGAAGCTGTATAGAGAGAAATTCAATTTGATTTTGAGTTCCATTTGGTATTGAATCCAGGAGAATGTCTTGTTGCTAATTTTACTTTATGTGTATTTTGTTTCTTTTTTCGTGAGAGTTTCCATAAAGGGACTTTGTTCTTATTTCGTGAAGTTAAGTAGAATGGTTAAGTTTGCGTGCGTGGTGGTTGTGGATTTGTTGTGTATGGGCGCTATTAAAAGAAATTGTTGGTGGGAACAACTTCCAATTTTTTTTATTGGAAGGCTCGGGACGTTAGAAATTAGAAAATCAAAGGAATTTAGTTTATAGACATCATTTTTTTTATTTTATTTTATAAGTGTGTGGTGGTTATTGATGTAGTAACTTGTTTGAGTACATATGCAAATATTTATTTTTGCTTTCTGCACTTTATTTTCTCGTTCAAAGCCATCACACACTTCATCAAACTAGCTACGACGCTATTTTCTATCGAACGTACATTTTGACAATAATGTTTTATCTAGTTCAGCATATATAAAAGTTTTGAATGTTAAAGTGGTTCTTTTATATTGATAAATTTTGTGGACTATACCGATTTTGTCTATATAAAAGCTATGTTTGAAGTTTATTGAAGTTCATATTAAGTTTATTCTTGTATGAAAATAAAATAGTTTTGTTCAAATTTTGAATTATGTTTTGTTTTAGTGTATGTGTATGCAATTATTTTGACAAGAATTTTTCTATAAAGATTTTATAGATTATTAGATTTTGTCTGCATATAGTTATTTTTCTTTCTGTTAAGTAATTTTATAAGATATTAATTTGATAAGATTCAATTGAAAGTTTTCGCTTTTGGACCACGGGATTTTTCTAATTGAATATTGAGTAAGTAAAGGTATTTTGGGACAGAATTTTGGCTGCTAGTCTGATTTTAGAATATTACGTATATTTATGTGGATGCATTAACATTGCTTTTCGTCTTTTTATTTTTTGATGTAATGGAATTGATACAAATTAATGATTTCGTTTTAGTGTAGTTATCTAATTAGATGTTTATGACTGATATTCACTTATTATAAGGGATATTTTTGTAATGTGGCTATTAATTTTTATTTGTTTGAACAAGGATCAGTATTTGGACAAATTGAATTTTTCATAGGATCATTTATGATGTCTTTTGATACAAGTGATACTTTGGTCTCATTTAATTGTTTATTAATAGTGTTTATGTGACAATGAGCTTTAAGGTGTCAGCACGATTAATTGTTATTTTAATTTGATCGAGATTAAGATAAATAATATAATTGTATATTTCGAGTTAATTCTAATAATTTGTGGACAGTAAAGTTTCGTTAATGGTGCGGGAAATGGATTTAAGAAAATATTTTTGTGCAGAAGGAAATATTTTCATAGATTATAAGTGTAATTAGAGGAATATGTGAATGGTTATACCAGGGAGGATTGTACATATTCCTTGTCACCTTGAAATATAAGGAATATTGTCGAACCTGAATGATGGAGGAAGTACTGTGAATTAAATTTTGTGTCTCTTGATTAATTATCATTCTATTAGTATTGTTATGATTTATTTTTGGGGTAAATAGATTTCATTGAAATCTTAATTGTTTGACTAAGAATATCTTTCTTATAGAATTAATGTTTTTGATATATGTTATTGGTTGCTAGTTGAAATAATTTTTGAGTCTTGACAAAAAATTTTCTTATTGTATGAGTAGTTTGGAGTTAAAATTTAGTTTCCTTTTTTTGGCTAATTAAATTATTTTTTCAAATAATGTTGATTCTTTTTTTTTGATTTAGATAATGTAATTTGACAATTTTCCATTTGAATTTGTGAATTAATTATATTGTTGTCTATTTGGAGATTTTTTCTGCATATGGAACATAAAATATTTGACAGAATTTATGATTTGTTAATCATATTTTAATAATATTTGTATTTCCGACAATATTTATTTTTCTTATTTTCATTATGATTTGACTTTTTTAGGTGCTTATTGTGTCTATGATCGGCATAGCAATAACTCGGATGGAGTAAGATACTGAAGGTGTATTTAGGAACATTCGTCGGCCTTTGTGGGTCACATATTCTGTGTTGTGTGCAATTCGTAATGGCTGATGTGCTCCTGCTGTTCTTTATTCCTGTTGCTTTATTGATCGTTGTTTTATTCTTTTGTCTTTGTTCTGGTCTTGTTGTCTGTTTAATACATCATTTGATAGTTTATTTTTTTTTTGTCATCATGCTTTTGGGGGGTAGGATGTGGAAGAATGTTTGTGGTCAATATCTGAGTGCTGGATTTTGGCTGAATAGGATATCCATGATATAATTTTTGTATCTCAGATTTGTGGGTTAGAAACTCCCATTATTTAAATAATCGACTTTCTACCGTCACTTGTGTGAGCTTTAAAGTTTGTTCACACACTTAACAAAAGAATTTGTTTTAGTTATTTTAATCTTACGGTGATATTCTTTTATGTATTTCACTTAGATCCCCATTAATTTTAAGCTTGTGTGTGTGAGTGTGTGTGTGATGTGGTGTGAATTAATGTGGTTGTGTTTATGATGATGGTGTTGGTGGAGTGGTTACTTGCGTGATATTGAGAGTGTTTTTTGTGATGTTTGTGTGGTTTGTTGGTGGAGTCGATGTGTGATGTGGAGTAAAGTTGTGTGATGTTGTTGTGTGTTTGAGAGATGAGAGGATAATAGTGGTTTTTGAATATGAACGTGTTGTGTGTTTTTCTCCGCATCGAAGTATATTGTTGCAATGATTTTCGTGTATTCAGTATTTTGTTATGTGGATTGAATGCGCAATGTTGTCGTCGTCATGTAAGTAATTTTGTGGCTGTGTAGAGTGTCAGTCTAACATGCATTGCATATGTTGGTTAGAACTAAAGTGTGTGTTTCTCCTTCAAAGCACTAAAACAGGTGTCATTAAAAAAGTCGAATTGTGGTAATTTTAATATCTGTTAATTTTGATGGACATTCTGGCTGTGGATTTGCATGCGTTTGTTTAAAGTCTTTATGTATAAAACGTTGAGTTCTGTTCTTATAAAAATTTTATTCAAAATGTTTTATCTATTTAATTTGAATAACGAAATTTTTTTCTTATTTCCTTGAGTTTTGTTCACTTGTTTTTGCTCTGAGTGACTAGATTGTAGTACTGTGTTTGGTGAATTCTCATTGTTTAGAGAATTGTCAAAGCCTTCATATTACTCATTTTTGGTGGACGTTAACGAAGTATTGCGAGTCGGTATGTTTCACTTTTTACATTTTCTTATGTTTTAAAATAGTTATAAAGATAGTCTCTGCGTTTTTGTGGACCATCGAAAATTTGTAGATTTTTAGTGGCTGCCTGTTTGTATTTTTATTAGTGTTTTTGTTTTTAATGTAAGAAATATATTTGTTAGCTGTAAAGGATATTTTAATACGCGTTTTTTCCACTTCCGATTGCAATATATAATTCGATAGATATTGTGGTTTTGTGCAATAGGAGGTTTTTTTTGTTGCGTTGTGTAGATCGACAATTTTGCTCTCTCAAAGTGTACTGGTATCTATTGATTGGGGCGTGTTCTTATGATTTTTGCAAATATCACGTTGTGTTGCTAACGTAGGAAAGGGGAAGGCTCTTTTTTGGTATCGTGTGTATGGAGTCGTTAGGGGTGAGTGTTACAACACGTTGTCCTGTCTGAGTGGGGTGTATGAGTGGTGACATTGATATTGGGATGGGAATTAATTATAAGAAAATAATAACGGGCAGAGTTAGTACTCACTAATATATTTTGTTGCAGTTCGGGATTATATTGTTGGGAGGTTTGCATTTCTGGTGTATTGCAGCGAACGTGCATATGCATGTTATGCCTAGGGAGACAAGATATCTTAACACGTGTTGTGAGAATGTTAAATGAAATGATGGATTTTATTGTTTGTTGAAAGTTTTTTATTACTAGTATGCTTAATATGGTAATGCCCACCGGTCGTCTATTTACGATATTGCTTCCGTCTTATTTATATATCATCAAGTTCTTTTTTAATTTATTTTTGTTTTGTGTGTTTGATGGTGGAGATTACACTGAGTTTGATTTTTGGTATTGTGATAGGTATTCCATGTTCATTTGGATGATATGCTGGACGGAAGTTCGCTCTGGGCATAACAATATAGCTGTACAGTATTTCTAGATACATTCGCATATTAGGTTGCATTTCAAATGATTATTATTATTAACAGGTATTATACGGCCGTAAGTTCGGCCGGCCGAAGCTTATGTACCCTCCACCATGGATTGCGTAGAAACTTTTCTAAACACTGCCATCCACAATCGATTACTTGGCTTGCGGTAACGCTTGCGATGGCATAGTCTACTTTGGTTAAGGTATCCTTGTATATATATTAATCTTGTAACTAAATTCTATATGCTCACGGTCTTCTTATATATATGTTTATAGTTTTTTCTTAGCCTTTTTTAGTCCGTGCGGGTTAGTTAGCAATTATTTAATATATTAAGGACTATAACATTTATATATTTTGCATTTTTCTATATATGAATCTATATATGAATTATTGATTGGTTTGGTTATTTTACTGATTTTCCATAGAAGGATTTATGTCAAAGATTTTTAGTCAGTTTAGTTTTCGTCCGTCGCATATGTTCGTACCGGTGTTGGAGGACAGTAATGTGGGAAATATATGTTCGTAGTTATATGAACGGATGTATGAATTGTCTCTGAGGGTGATGAAGGTCGTAGTTCTTTCTTATAGATGTAATGGGAGGTTTATACCCAGTAGCTTTTCCCTATGAGAGAATCGATGATTTGAGAATGTTTTTTAAGCAAAAGAGTTTCGTATGGGTAGTAGTTGGGCATTAGATGTTCTGGTTAATTTTTGTTCGACAGTGTTCATTTGGTTGTAGTAGTGCGTTAATTGGGGTAATTTAAGTTTTGTGTTTAGGATTTAGGTTTTGTGGACTCGAGTGTTGCGGCGATTCGAGGGATTTTGCTGTTGCAGTTGGGATTGAGTTGTCGCTGACGTCATGGACACAATTTTTGAGTTTGATATGGTGGAGTTGGCGTAGGTCTTAGTAATGCTAGTCTTTTACTTTTATAGTCTTGTTACAATTATCTGAATGATTTTTTTATAATGGATTTTCGCTTATGGGTTGTGTTACTATGTTTGGTTATGTTTTGTTTACCAAGGGCCGAGGTATTACTTACATTGCCAGTTTTTCACCAGTAATTGGTTGGAGAGAATTCTTCGACTGGAGTGCGGGGTAGTTGATCAAATTGTTTGTTTTACTGTTGCTTAAGACCGGGGGCGCTCCGGATGTGTCATTATACTGGAGTTAGAGATGGGTTATGTTATTGCATGGGGTGGCTTTATGTGTATAATAAAATTTTTAGATTACGCGGTGCTGGAATGGTATCGTTTAATTCTGTGTTGATGTTGGTTATAGAGTGAGCCAATGGCTGACATGTTTTTTGGTTCTTTCATGGGTCTATTTAACTTAACAGCCTCCAGTGTTAATGATTCGAAGGGGAGTCTTATTCGTTTGATTTTGCAGGTTTCTTCTTTAGTGGCTCGTGGCCCGCATGAGCGCAAATTTCTTGAGGGACTCTTTATGTGGTTTTAGTTATGATGGGGGGGACATAATGGTTTTGTTGCTCTCATGCGAATTGTGCAGTGCTCTGATTGGATAAATAGCCCATTGTTTGGTGTTGATTTTGTGAATGATTGCGAGAAGGGAGTTGGAATGTATTGGTTGGCGTTTTGACATCGTTTTGTTATGTAAAGTTTTTTGGGTGCGTGTACTCGGGATGTATTTAGTTTAAGCTTCGCGCTCTGAAAGATCTTCGCGCATAGCCAATTATCATGTTTATATTTGTCATGTCTTGGGTTGGATCGTGGTAGTTTAGGTCTGGAGGCTTATGAGGGTTGTTTAAAAGTGGTTTTTAACGAATTTTTGTATTTTTAATTTTTATGTTTGACCATTCGGGGTATTGCGTGGGTTTGGTGTTAGAGACCATTTTAGGTTATATTTCGCAACACGTCCAATGTACCAAGTTTTGTTCTATGCGGCCCAATCCGGAGTGGGATGTATCCTAGCTAATGGTATTCTTGTGGAGACAGATTTGACACTAGTCGCGATTCTTTACGACGAAGGCGCTATATGCAATATTGAATACCTTTTTATAGAAGTGTTTCCGTGTAGTGGTGAAATAGCTAGTATGACTTTATATAGAGAGAAAGACAAAATAAATCAATTTGTAATAGATGGTACTTGCTATTTTGTTATTGGGATTCATGTTTTGTATCGCTGGTTGTATCATTTCATATTGGTGGGCTTGTTTTTGGTATTTATATCATCGATGATTACTTGCAGAACACATGTAATCGATGATTATTATCAGTTGACCTGGATGGAATCTCGGTGTGTGTTTGTCGATGAGGCATTAATATTCAGTGTGTGGTTGTGCTATGCTTAGCATGGCAGTTCAAGACTCGCTGTTAAACGATACTTATCCTGTGATATCGGTGGATGATATGTTCTATCTTACATGTGCGCAGGTTGTTTGTTTCGCATGATAAAGATCAACTGCGTGTTCTTTGCTTTAAAGAGTGAGCTGCTGTTCGAACATGGACAGGTTGATACGCTCGCGCCAGTTAATCTTTGCGGTTGTATTTCTGATACGAAATTTTTGTGTCAGAGGAATGATTTTATTTTGGGTCATAGATTAAGATTTTATGTGTTCTAAGTATTATATTAGTGATTGGCTATAGTAGAAATACTTCTCAAGGATCCATGTCAAAATTTATTTCTAATATTGTTATGATGATATTTTCAAGCTTTGTAATTTATGAGTATCGTCGGGTTTCTTTATTTTATGATAAATTTTGTTGCCTAAAATACATTTTATTTCGTTAGTCTATATCAGGCTCAGGTGTACAGGAATATCTGGTGTTTTGTAACAGATAAGAGAGCGAGGGTTCTAGCGTAATACTTGGATTATCGGATTAGAGTGTGGGCTTGATAATTGATGGGTGATAACAAGTGAATTCAGAGTGGTTACGTCGGTCTGTATATGTTACGAAGCGTCTGGATTAACGTGTATATCTAGGTAGTTGCTGGTGCTGTGTCGATATGCTGTGTTTTCGGAGGCATCAGAGTTGTGTTTTTGTGGGTCATATTATTCTCCAATCTGCGGCGCGAGTGTTGGATTTTTTTAACGTTTAGAGCAAAATGTGTGTTGATGTTTCATTTAGTGGGAGAACTATTTTTTTTTGGCTTTGTAGATTGAGTATGTTTTGTTATATGCTAGTTGAATGCAATGTTGGATTATACTGACCGACTGTGCACATTTGTTAAACATAAATTTCGTTTCTAGCCGTGTTTGCTCTGTGTAGTGTAACTGTATATCCATGTGGGAGTGTATTTTATTATTGTGCTGACCGCATGATCTGAATCTAGAGTGGTTATCGTGGTTTCCTATGCATGGTTAATTTTTGTTAGATAGCCAGGGTTTGGGCCTATACTTGATATTAGTGGTTGTGGCTACAGCGCGATACTTGGGTATGAAGAATCTAGATGTTCAATTTTGGTGTTTGTGGTTGGTTGTCATATGGAAGCTTTTATTTTGTGAACATATGTATGTTTATAATATGTCATAAGTTAAAATATCTCAAGCGTTTTGGGTTTAAAGAGAATTTTAATTCCTTGTGTTAGACGAGATTTTGTCATAGGGATTATCTCATGTGTTAGTTCTTATAGATTTTTCTCTGGTTAAATTGTGATCTTAACAAGGAACAAAATTTTCGTTGAAGGTTATTTCAGTTTATAGGGGGTCTATAGGAAAATATTAGTGCATATAAATTTTAGTGGATTTAGATGTGGAATTGAGGTCCTCTCTATGTACATTATTGGATTGGTGGGGACATATTGTTACAATAATTATATATTTCTTATTAAGAGAGTATATTGTTGAGACTAAAAATATAGTTACTCACAGTGTTATCGCTCCAAACTATTCAAGTTCTAGTGACTGCGTAAAAAAATTAAGTCATCTGAGGAGTCCGTATATTAAAACACCAAGAATAATCGCATTAAAAACAGTAAATAGTAAGAACCGAGTGTACCTAATTTTGCAAAAAAATGAGTTGTATAGAGACCCTATCAATAAACAAACTTCACAATGTACCAAAATTAAGCCAGGAGTCGGGGAATATTATGTCTCTTAGAGTCTCCGCAAGCCAAATCTGAACAGGTTGTATAATAGGGTGGGGGTGGGGAGTTTTATAGCTCGTTATAAGCAATTGTAGGGAAGGTATAGCTGTGATTTCTATGGGATGACAGATATTGTTGGTACTTTTGTTTTGTATGTCTGTTAGTTCTCGAATGCTTTGCAGGAGATTTTTTCTTTATCTTAGTTTGGTTTTATGGTTTTATGGGGTATCTTAGTAGGTTTTAATTACTATTATCGATTGTGTTATATCAATACGGTATTATGATCTCATAATATTTTTTTATAGTTATATTCACCTTTTAATAACATTATTAGTTGTGTTGTTTGAAGGTGTTTATAATATTTTGTTTTGAATTAATAAATGTTTAGATAGACGTAGCTTTTATTTATATTTTTATTATTAAGTCTTTTTTTGGTGATACTCCAATTTGATTCTTTTGTGTTTGATTTTAGGATTTTTATAGCATTATTTAGTAAGCTGTTTTATTCTTGTTATGTGATTCTAAATAATCGTCATCTTCTTGTCTTGGTGACTCTACTCATCTTTGTTATATTGGTTATTTTCTCTTGTTGTGTTAGTGCTGAATTATTGAATTTGACTCATATTATTGACTTCTTTTTGATGCTTGTAATTTATGAATTCTGCTCTCTGCTGTGCTTATTATGTCTTCGAGCAAAGTACATTTCTATTTGCCCATCCTACTTGTACTTAGTAAGACATTTCAAACTCTCAGTGATAGTTATTACGTGGCGTTGAGTGATTCAGATTAGGCTAGTTGGTTTTGCCGCGATTCAAGTATCTATAGTGGATTTAAATTCTACTTTTGTGATTTTGTAGGTCGTTGTTTAAAATATTACGGTTTTGATAATTTTAATTGTTTCCGCTGGAGTTGAATATTTTGTTTCCAAAGCATTTGTCTTGTTGGCTCCTTCCATTGGCTCCATTAGGCCGGATTTTTAAATGTTCTATGAATAATATGTTTGTTAGATGTATTTTTTTGGTACCAGCTGAGATGTGTCTTTCAGATAATTTTTGTATTAAGTATATGAATGTCGTAGTCCTGATGATATTATTTTATTTTTAAAAGATGTGTTATGGGTTTTATCGAAGTTGATACAGATAATTTTTAAGGAATTTTGAAGATTTTGATAATCGAGCACAAAAATATTTTGTTAGTCTATTTCATCACGATGTAAAAGTTGAATTTTGTTCCAGATTGTAAGTTGATTTTGAATTTAAGATAAATAAAATTATTTGGTACTTTGATATATGCAAGCATATCTAGTTATGATAATATTAAGTTGATGATAACTAATAACCTAGGAAACGCATTTGGAATCGACGAGTTTTTAAGTTATAATCCTGGGACTATAATTACTTGAAAATCTAATTTGTATTATTTTATTGTGGTATTAGATACTTAATTATGAATGGCATTATTTTGTTGTTATATGAGTTTGAGGTAATCGAATTCTTTAAATTCTTAGGATTGTAGTATTGAGTTTGTATAAGAACTCATATGTATATAATATTAGGTGAATTTGTGATATTAACTGTTTCGTGTATCATATGAGGTTTTTTGCGTTTTGTGAATTTTGCTATGTTAGTACTTGGAATGAGTTGATTATCTAGTAAGTCGGTTTTAGGTTTATGGATTTGGGTGGAGTTAGTATATGGAGTGTATTTATTGACGTTTGATGATTTTTGATATGTAGGCTTGAGAATTTCTATTGTAGTGGTTGTTTAAGGTTTTGTGGATTTGAATGGGGATTTATATGGGCTATCTGTATTAGACGATTTGGATGATTTTTGCAGTTGAAGGGTGGGCATTATTTTGAACATTTCGGTGACGTCGGTTTGACAGCGAGTGGATTTATGTCGATCGGGCTTTATATTTTGGGCGTTAATTATTTGATATTTATGGTGTTTGTGCAATGCTGTTCAATTTATCGGTTATATGTTGTATGGAGGACGGAGGAGAGTGTGAATCAGGAGGTTTGGTGTAGGTATTATTTTAATGGAGGTTATATTTTGTGGTAGGATTTTTTTTGGGTTTTTTCCTATTCCACTTTTTATTTTATAAATAATTGTGGGTTATTGGGTTAGGTTGATTTGGAAATCATGTGTGTTTGGTGAGTAGAGTGAGAGTCGGTCGTTATATTGGTTTTTTGAGTATGGTTGTATTAGTATTTTGTTTATCTGGGGTGGTGATATTATTTTTATAATATTGATTTATTGTTTTCGTTTTTAGTTATCGTTTGTTATTTGTGGATTTTGATTGTTGGGGTACGAATTGTTGAGGCTACTTTCTTGGTGTGACGTAGTTTTATTTATTTTTTTAATTAGATTGGTTGAGGGATATTAGTTTTTCCATTTGTTCTGTATCGATTTAGTTTAGTTTTTTTCTTGTGGGGAATTCGTTCAATGTCGTTGCTGTTGTCGTTGTTGTTGTATATGTTCTTTACTGGAGTTTGTGCTGATTTTTGCTTGTTCTTGTTGGGCGTAGTATTAAGAGGTGAATAAATTTGACCAAAACTTTTTCTATAGCAATAAAATTTTGACAAAATTTTTATAGAAATAAATTTTGAAAAATCTATAGAAATGAATTTAACAAAATTCTATAGAAATGAAATTTTAACAAAATTTCTATAGAAATAAAACTTGTTGATCAAATTTTTCTGCTAGGCAATAAATTATTGACAAAGTTTTCAAAATTAAGAGTTTTTTTATTTGGTACAATTTTGGTAAAATTTTTCTAGAAATTGGGTAGATTACTTTTTGGTACGAGTGGCAATTCGTGACCAGCATGCATTCACATTATTGCAAGAACTATTTGACTGCCAAAAAAAACAATTGTTCTATTTGAATCCAACACAATTTGTCAACCGTTAAAATCAAGGCTCGCGTCGATTGGTCGAAAGAAATGCTCCAAAAAAGTACATTCGCGGTGCTTCGAAACCGGCCATTGTCACAAGTGACTTGAATCGTAATTTACCACGTTGTGGTTGTTTTTGTTTTCTTGCGCACATGATTCATTTGCTCCTGAATACCGCTTTTAGTGCGCTAAAGCTCTCTCGTAAAATTAGATGTAAACGCGAGTCAAAAATGTAAACGTTTGAAATATAGTTCAGACGCGAGATAAATCATAGTTCAGTTCACATTCAATAATATGCTCACGATATTGGACATGACATCTCGGCTGAAAAAGTTGCTTCTTTTGGTCTAACTCTAGACGAAGAAGAGAAAAAATATATTTGAACCTACAACACTGTTATTTAATGTATCCATAATATGTATAATTATTTGCGTAAATGAATAATTTTTGTGTGATCTCATATATTAGAGCATGTTGTCGCAGGACCGGAGTTGAGGTTCATCGGAAATTAATGTATCTGATTTCAGGCAAGCAGGTTAATATTTGACGAAGAAATAAACATTGTAGGTGAACAAACATGTTACATGGTCACCATACCAAAAACCTAACACATTTTGCTCTTGAAACATGTTTGAGGTGATCATATTCCTTCTCTGCGTGATACTCAGACTTTTCCCCCTTTATTATTAGTTCAATGGATGAGCAATTTGTCTACCCTTGTGTAGGTTCTGAATTCGAGCATTTTGATCTTTCATAAATACCAACCTCATAATTCTGGAGTGCCAACATGTAAATTTAGTTTTATTTTCCAAAAAAATTATAAAAATGTTGAAAAAATATACAATAAATTTGCGATAGTAAAACTCAATAAAGACATACTCTTACCATATTCAAGAAAAAAATGTATTGTACACTAAATATACATAAAATATTTTCTATATATATATATATATTTACCATAGTCCTTATTTATCTATTTAAGCACATATTTTTTTCTTTTTGGTTGACAATAAACCAAGTTAAAATATTTTGTTTATTCAAATATGTTATTTATTTAACCATTATTTAATATGACATCAGCAGTAAAAATGTAAAAAATAATAATATTAATGTTTTATCTTTACAAGTAGGATTATAAAAATGTATGTGATTTAAGTGTTTTTGTTTAAGTTTCTTTTGCAAGTTATTTTAATTTCTTAATAAACAACAAAAATATTATTTCCATGAGTGTGTACATTGTTTTTTGTAGCAAAATATCTTAGTACCAATCTTAAAGGACCTTTAGTGAGTCCTTGGTAAGTGTACATGTAAGGTTAGGCTACTATTATTAGCGACACGTGGCACAGTGCTTCGATCCCATACAACAAATGCACAAAAATAGTAGCAGGCATCGTAGGAAAGAGAACCTTTGGCGGGCATTGTTGATGGTCAAAACTAAGACAAATGCGAAGTTTGGTTCAGATCGGACCACCCCTTCACGTGGTTGCCATACAAAGGGATCCAAAATATCTAATTGCATAAAAGGGTGAGGTAACAAAACAAAATGTCCGTCATTTG
>PGFW01023240.1:29184-50498 GCA_003123925.1 Haematobia irritans
GAATCCTCCCTGAGACTTTATTTTTTACATGGCCCTAGAGGAAGAAGAGGCAAGGTGTTAACTTACAAAATTTTGATGGTCTGGAATAGAGATCAACTTATGCGACTTGAACTTTAATCCTAACAGTTTAGTCACTATAATATTCTCAGCTTTTCAATTATTTTATATTACAGATATTATGTGGGTTATATGTACATCCCTTCGAGCTTAATTCTTGGAAAAAGATGTGAACAATATTCTCTTGCCAAACGGGATTTTATTCACATTTTGCCCAAATCACTAAATTCAGTGATGCATTCCAATTTATTTTTGTTTTCTCAAACATATGCCAAAAAGGCATTTCTTTCGGCCATGACAAAATTCTAAATACACTGATAAACAAAAAATTAAAAACGATATGCCCTAAGGTTTAGCTTGTTGTTTAAACCCCATATCAAATATTTATTTGTTGTTTAAATAATCCTTAAGCTGTCAATGCAAATACCAAAATCCTGTTCCTGTCATGTTCTATATTTAAAGAACAGGCAGTCGACGAAGCAGGCACATAACCCTCAAAAACGAAGGAATCCAAGAATCTTGTGCCCTTTCTAGCACCATCAGCATCAGCATCGGCATCATCATCGTCATCCACATCATCAATATCCATGTTACCACAACAACAAGAAATCAAATCGAACTGAGTCGTATCGAATTTCAGATTAAGTATTTGCTTAGGCCAAGGTAATGGAAGGGAATCATCATCATCTACCTACCCCCCCCACTCACCCCAATACATTGTATCATTCTCCATCCCTTTATGTTGTTGTTATTGAAACTGAAGTTATTGTTGTTGCTGTTGCTCTTCTCCAGGAACACTTTTAACGAAATAAAAATATATGTTTCTTATTATCCTTACATTGTGAATTTTTTTTTCTGATTTTTATTCTTCTTTCCTTTCTCTCAAGCCTTAAACAAGGATATGTTGCGTTGATAGAAAGTCAATTGAAGTTTATTTCATTTTCAATGTAAATCCTTAAGGAAAGATAGAAAAAAAAACCAGACTTCCTGAAGTGTGTAATGAAAATATTGATTTTAATTTATGGCCATGAAAAAAACAGACAAAGTGCAAAATGTTATCTCCCCACTCTGCTACTACCACTCAACCAATTTCATTTGTTGAATAAAACCAGACTGTATGAGGGCTATGCCTGAAAATAAATCACAATTTGATTGATATAAGAAATTTTGATTTATGCAAGCAAATTGGAATGCAATGAAATCCTTTATTGGCCCAAGATACTAGGGTAAATAAAGAGAGACTTTTTATAACCCTCCACCAATATGGATGGGGATATATTAACTTTGTCATTCCGTTTGTAACATATCGAAATATTGCTCTAAGACCACATAAGTAATATATATATATAATATATATATAATATATATATTATATATATATATATATATATATATATATATATATATATATATAATATATAATATAGTATATATATATATATATATATATATATATATATATATAGTATATATATATATATATAATATATATATATATATTATATATATATATGTATTAATATATCCTCCATAAGGAATGGAGGATTATTAATTTGGTCATTCGTCGTTTGTAACATATCGAAATATTGCTCTAGAACCAACATGAAGTATATATATATATATATACTATATATATATATATATATAATATATATATATATATATAATATATATGTAATATATATATATATTATATATATATATATAATATATATATATATATTATATATAATATATATATATATATATATATATATATATATATACTAGTATATATATATATATACATATTATATATATATATATATATATATATATATAATATATATATATATATATATATATATATATATAGTATATATATGGTCGTGGTGAAATTCTGAGTCGATCTCAGCATGTCCGTCCGTCCGTTCGTCTGTTGAAATCACGCTAACTTCCGAACGAAACAAGCTATCGACTTGAAACTTGGCACAAATAGTTCTTATTGCTGTAGGTCGCATGGTATTGCAAATGGACCATATCGGTCCACTTTTACGTATAGCCCCATAAAAAACGGATCCTCAGATTTGGTTTGCAGAGCCTCAAAGAGAACCATATTTCATCCGATCCGGCCGAAATGTGGTACATGGTGTTAGTATATGGTCTCTAACAACCATGCAAAAATTCGTCCTCATCGGTTCATAATTATATAGTGCCCCCATAAGTAAACCGATCTCCCAGATTTGGCTTGCGGAAGCCTCTAAAGGGAAGCAAATTTCATCCGATTCGGTTGAAGTTTGGAACATGGTGAAGGACGCACAACACCATACCAAAATTGGTTCATATCGGTCCATAATTATATATAGCCCCCATTAAACCGTTTTCCAGATTGAACGGCTCCGGAGGTCTTGGAGGAACAAAATTCATCGATCCGGTTTCAAAATTGGGAACACGGTGTTAGTTAATATGTCCTTAACAGCCATGCGAAAATTGTTCAGCCGTTCACAATTATATATATCCCACAATTAAACCCTATGCCCAAGTTGACTTGCGGAGCCCTAAGAGAGGCAAATTTCATCGATAACGGTTGAATTTAGAAGATGTGTTAGTATATGTCTCTAACAACCGTGTCCATGAATTGGTCATATGCGTCCAGTAATTATATATAGCCCCATATAAACCGTTTTCTCAAATTTGACCTCCGGAGCTCTTGGAGAACAAAAATTCATCCGATCCGTTCAAATGGGTGAACACGTATTAGTATATGTCTCTAACATCCAGCGAAAATTAGTCCACATCAGTTCAACACTTTATAATAGCCCCATATAAACTTTTCACCGCAGATTTGGCTTGCGGAAGAGAAGCAAATATTTTGTTTCTCTTTTTTCGAATCCGTCCGGTTGAAATTTGGAACATGGATTAGTATATGGTATCTAACCATCCATGCGAAAATTGGTCCGCTAATCGCGTTCACAATTTTATATAGCCGCCATAATAAACACTTCCCCAGATTTGGGGCTTGCGGAGCCTCTAAGGAGATAAGCAAATTTGCATCCGATCCGTTGAAATTTGGAAATCATGGTGTTAGTAATAATATGGTCCTCTAACAACCGTGGCCCAGTATTTGGTCCCAAATATCGGTCCATCAAATTATATAGCCCCCATATAAACCGTCTTCCAAGATAATTACTCGGAGGCTCTTGGAGAGCCAACTTCATCCGATTCCGCGTTCAAATTGGGAAGTAGCGGTGTTAAGTATAGTACCCGCTCTACAACCATACAAAAATTGTCCCATAATCGGTCTTTAGTTATTATATAAGCCTGTCTTCTACAATCACACAAAAGGTCTTATCGGTTCATAATCAATAGTTGGCCACTCGAGGCCAAAAAATAATCGTCCTAACCAAAATTTTATTTTTTATAGAAAAACATTGTCAGAATGTTATTTTATAGAAAATTTTGTAAAAAATTTATTTGTCTAAAAATTTTGGTAAAATTTTATTTCTATAGAAAATTTTGTTAAATTTTCAATTTTCTATAGAAATTTTGTCAAAAACTTTATTTCTATAAGAAAATTTTTGTTAAAAATTTTATTTCTAAGAAAAAATTTTGTCAAATTTTATTTCTATATGAAAAGTTTGTCCAAAACTGAATTTTAACAGGTTGGCTGATAAGTCCGCCGGTCTGACACATAGATGGCGTCGCTAGTTATTAAATGCATATCATTTTTAATATAGTACCATCCTTCAATGATTCTCGTGTCAAAAGTTGACCGTCTTTAAGTCCAATTCAGTTTGTGAGATAGAGCCGTCTTTTTGTGAAGCAACTTTTATTATTGTGAAAAAAAAATGGAAAAAAAGGAATTTCGTGTTTTGATAAAATACTGTTTTCTGAAGGGAAAAAATACGGTGGAAGCAAAAACTTGGCCATTGATAATGAGTTTCCGGACTCCTGCCCCAGGGAAATCACAAAAATGATTGGTATGCCAAAATTCAAGCGTGTGACAATGAGCACGGAGGATGGTGAACTGCAATGAGGACGGCCCGAAAGAGGTGGTTTAACCGACGAAAACATAAAAAAATCCATCCAAAATGATTATGAATGACGTAAAATGAAGTTAATCGAGATAGCAAAGGCTTTAAAGATGATCAAGGAACGTGTTGGTCATATCATTCATACAATATTTGGATATGCGGAAGCTCTGTGCAAAATGAGTGCTCGCGCGCGAAGAGCTCACAATTTTAACCAAAAAAACAAAACGTGTTTGATGATCTGAGCGGTGTTTTGCAGGCTGTTAACTCGTAGTACACTGAGTTTTTCCGTCGATATGTGAACAATGGATAAAACATGGCTCCATCACTACGACTCTGAGTCCAAATTGACAGTGCGGTTGAGTGTACAAGCGACCGGTGAACCGTCTGCCGAAGCGTGGAGATGACTCAAAAGTCCGCTGGCAAAGTAAATGGCCCTCTGTTTTTTAGGGAATCGCGCCATGGAAATAATTTTTATCGATTATCGAATCTGAAGAAGGGAAAAACCATTCAACAGTGACTATTATTATGGCTTTATTGGAGCATTTTGATAGGTAGAAATCGAGGCAAAAGCCACCCATAGTGAAGAAGAAAAAAGTGTTGTTCCACCAAGACACGCACCGTGCCACAGAGTCCGTTGAGAACGATGGCAAAAATTTATGAAAATTGGGCTTCGAATTGCTTCGCCCAACCACCTTATTCTCCAGATCTCTGGCCCCTAGCGACTTGGGGGGGGGGGGGGGGGGGGGTTTTTCTGTTTCTCAGACCCAAAAGGATACTCGGCCATGGTAAAAATTTGGCTGCAAATGAAAGAGGTGATCGCCGAAACTAAGGCCTATTTTGAGGGCAAAACGAAGAGTGCTACCAAAAATGGTATCAAAAAATTGGAAGGTCTTATAACCGTTGTATCGCCTCTTGAAGGGAACTAATGTTGAATGATAAAAACGGAAATTTTGACAAAAAAAAATGTGGTTTTTCTTTGTTAGAGCCGTGGACTTTATGCAGCCACCCTGTTAGTACGTATTTTATCGGTCCTTTTTTGATTTAAATATATTAACCACGTATGACTTTACTTACACTTTAGAAGAAACGGTGTAGGAGGTTTTAAGATACTCTGCGCCATCGGCAAGCGTTACCGCAACTCAAATGGTAATTCCACTTGTGGATGGCAAGTGTTCAGAAAAAGTTTCTAACGGCAATCCATGGTGGAGTGTACATAAAACTTCGCCTGGCCGAATTTTACTATAGCTTGCCGAAATTTCCTATAGCAGAACCGATTCAATCCTATACGCGATTCGTCGCATCAACACCTGTAGACTTAATGCGCATCCTTCGCATCCGTTGCTACATATAGTAGACTAGCACTTACCCACAGGCTATAACTAGCACCCACCTAACGCGGTCGTTGCGCTTTTCGCGCAATTCGTTCGGCTTTCCGCAATTCGTTCGCTTCCGCATTCGGCTGCTTCAGCGGTTCGTCGTTTCCGCGAATCGTTCTCTCCGCAGTTCGGCTGTTCAACAGTTTTCGCTTGCTTCAGCCGTTTCGTCTCCGTTCGGTGATTCGTCGTTTCCGAGAATCGTTCGCTTCCCTGTTCGGCTGCTTCAGCGTTCGTCCGCTCAGCGATTCGTTCGCTTCAAGCAGTTCGCGGCACTGCTTCCGCGATTGCGTCCGCTTCACTCTAGGTGTTTGTATAAGCCGAACCCTCTCCATCATATATTTGCTCGCCCATATAGATCGATCCCAAAATTTGATTTCACTGGGGCTCTTGGAGGAAGCAAATGTTATGCGATCAGGTTGAAATTTGGTACGTGGTGTAAGTGTGATGGACGCTAACAACCTGCAACAAGTTGGGTCATATCGGTCCCTAGTTATATTTGGCTTGGACTCAGATTCCGTTGAAATTTTGTAAGACATTTTTGTATTATGACCTTCAAATAACATGCCAGAAATTGGTCCATTGGGCCTCCAATGTCACGCCCGATTTGACATCCGAAACCACTAGGAGGAGCAAATTTCATCGATCCGGTTAAAAATTGGTACGTGAATTTAGTTACGATTAACCTTCATAACCATGCAGAACTTGATCAATATTGGTTCCAATAATTATATGATACCCCCATATTAGATAATAGATTCGCCAAATATGTTTTTTAAAAACTCTTGAAGGATAAATTTCATCTGATGCCTGCTTAAAATTTTTATACTAAATCCCGTCGCAAAAATTGGTTCATATCGTTTCGTAATACTCCCCAATATAATACCGGTCAATAAGAACTGAATATGTAGATATTTAATTTTTTATACGTCCACATAGGATGGGGTTAAGGTTAAGATTAGGTTATGTGGCAGCCCGATGTATCAGGTCTCACTTAGACTATTCAGGTCCATTGTTATAACAGCAAGTGATGAACTTCTCATCCTTATTTAACTGAGTGGCTTGCCCTATTCCATGTTAAGCTCAATGACCAAAGGACCTCCTTTTTATAGCCGAGTCCGAACGGCGTTCCACATTCCAGTGAAAACCAAACTTAGAAAGAAGCCTTGAAACCCTCAAGAAATGTCAACCAAGCATTACTGAGGTGGGATAAACCACCGCTTGAAAAACTTTTTGGTGTCGTCGTAGCAGGAAAATTCGGAATCCCACGAACCCTTGTGTAGCAAGCGGGCAATGGATGTTCAGAAATTTTCGTCGATAGTGAGAATGTCACAGGGTAACCATATCTACTGCAAAAATGGGCAATTCGTGTATACTCGTAAAATGAAATAAAATCTTATGCTTATCTGTATATTAATATTATTTTTTCCCCAGTGTAGAAATGCATTAAATTTATCCCACTTTTTCGAACACCAAAAAACTTACTCCAGTACTGGTTTTTTCTCTCATCTTTCGTTCTAATGATACTGAAGATGATGTTGGCTTTAAACTTCCTTAATTCAATTCTCTAAGAGTTGCCCTCTTAAAAATTATAAATACATGATGGTTAGGTTAGTAGATACAAATTTATCCCCCAAAACCCTAATCTATAGCACCCATAAAATACCCCCAAAAAATATATGTTCAGCAAATTTGTTTTTATCCTGCTTACCAAAGTCCCTTGCATTACTCTCATCTCTATCTCTCCCTACCTTTTCACGAGAAAATCACCAAACAGCTAATTTCCATTGTATAGATCATTTTATTTATAGTACGTGAACACTCAAAGTTTTCAGCCAGTACCGAAAATAAAAGATAACAATTAATAATTTAAGTGACCAATTAATTTCTCAACTTTGCATTTGGGAAAATAAGCCGTCATCCACATTTGAGGCCGAACAACCGCATAGCTTTTATACTTTTATGCCCACAATGTGATGAAAATGGAAGTCATGTATTGTAAACAGAGAAAAAAAACCGAAATGAAATGAAATCTCTTATTGCATTGAGGGGTTTCACAAGAACAGCAAAAAAACAAAAAACACGTTGGAAAGCCTAGCCTCTCACCCAGCACCGGCAGCGCAACCAAACCAACCTATCCGAATAAAAGATGTAACCGATTCTCCTGACGACTGATCTGCAACTCATGGCATAAGCACGGTGGGTTATAAATAAAAGTTTTTAATGGTTTTTACTGTGAAGTGGACTGAACAAGCCCAACGATTTATCACATCAAGAGGCTGTTGTTAAAACTAACACTAGTCATCGTAAAAGGAAAAGAAGAAATGTAGACAAATAAACGAATGATAGGACTTCAAACACAGAAAGAACAAGAATTAAGAATCAGAAGCTAGGTTTGCGTTTGGGACCAGAGATTTTATATCCCCCTAATTATAGACATGTTAAGCATATTCTATCCAGAATTTTTATATATTTATTTTAAAAATTCGCAAAATGTTTATTTCATTAAGTTTTTTAATTTACTACAGAAAATTTTTCATAAATTGTAATTTCTTATAGAAAAATTTTGTCCAAAATTTTATTTCTATAGATTTTTTTGTAAATATTTAATTTCTATAGAAATTTTCTAATCAAATTTTCTATCAGAAAATTTTGCAAAATTTTATTTATAGATAGATTTAATAATTTTTACCTTTTACAAAGAATTTTGTCAACCATTTTATTTCCATAGCGAAAATTTTTGTCAAATTCAATCACATTTTTATTAAAAACAATTTGTTTAAAATTTTATTTTCTATTAGAAATTTTGTTTAAAATTTTATTTCTAATAGAAAATTTTGGCAAAATTTTATTTCCATAGAAAATTTCTCAAAATTTATTCTATAGAAAATTTTTCATTTACATAGCAAATTTTAACTTTTATAGAAAAATGTTGTCAAATCTTTTATGGAAAAATGTTGTCAAAATTTGTATTATCTAACAGAAAACTTTTGTAAAAATATTTATTTCTCATTTGAGAAAATTTTGTCAAAATTTTTATTTCTGTACGAAAATTATGTCAAAGTTTAGTCGATAAAATTTTTGGCAAAATTTATTTTTCTATCGAAAAATTTGTCAAAATTTACGTATGGAAATTTCATATTAATTATGAGAAAATTTTGTCAAATTTTTATATTCTATAGAAATTTTAGTCAAAATTTTATTTCTATAGGAAATATGGCTCATAAGTTCTAAGAATTTATTGTCAAATTTTAATTCATCTAGAAAATTTTACGCAAATTTATTTCTATAGATAAATTTTATCACAAAATTTCTATTTCTTATACGAAATTTGTCCACAATTTTATTTTCTATGGAAAAATTTTTGTCAAAATTTATTCTATGAAAATTGTGGATCCAATAATTTTATATCCTTATACAAAAATATTTTGTTAAAATTTTATTTCTATAGAACATTTTGTCAAAAATATTATTTCTAATGGAAAGTTTTCCAAAAATTTTATTTCTACAATAAAATTTTTCTGAAAATCTTTATACCTAAAGAAAAATTTGAACAAAATTTAAATTCTATAGAAAATATTTGTCAAAATATTTTATACTATAGAAAATTAATGACAAAATTTTATACTATAGAAAATTTGACAATTATCAAAATTGTCAAAATTTTATTGCTATAGACAATCAATTTTTAGGAATTTGCGAAATTTTTAAAGTTTAAAATTTTCTATAGAAAAATTTTGTCAATAATTTTATTTCTATGGAAAATTTTGTCAATTTTTTCTATGGAAAATTTTTGTCAAAATTTTATTTCCGCTGAAAATGTTGTCAACATTTTATATTTATAGAAAATTTTGACAAAATTTTATTTATATAGAAAACTATGTCAAAATTTAATTTTCTATGGAAAATTTTGACAAAATTTATTTCTTGGAAATATTTTATTTTCGATAGAAATGTTGTCAAAATTTTATTTCTATATGAAATTTGTCAAATTTTTATTTTTCATAAAAAATATTTTGTCCAAATTGTATATTTATTGAAAATTAGTCAAAATTTTATTTCTAGCAGAAAACTTTGTCAAAATTTTATCTCTATAGAAAATTTTGTTAAAAAATTTATGTTCTATAGAAATGTTTTCAAAATTTTTATTTTCATCGGAAATTTTTTTGTCCAAAAATTTTTATTTCTACAAGAAAACTTTGTCAACTATTTTATCTCTTAGAAAATTTTGTTAAAATTTTATTTCTAATAGGAAATATGGTCCATAAGTTCTAGAGATAAATTTTGTCAAAATTTAATTCTATAGAAAATTTTAGCAAAATTTAATTTCTATAGAAAATATTTATCAACATTTATTTTATAGAAAATTTCTGTCCAAATATTTTATTTTCTATGGAAAAATTTTGTCAAAAATTGTATTTCTATGGAAAAATTTTGGTCAAGAATTTTTAATATCTATAAAAAATTGTTAAATATTTTATTTCTATAGAACATTTTGTCAAATATTATTTATATGGAAAAGTTTTCGCAAAAATTTTATTTCTATAATTTTTCTAAAATTTTATACCTAGAAAATATTGAACAAAGATTTAAATTCTATAGACAATATTGTCAAAATTTTATACCTATAAAAATTATGACAAATATTTTAATACGCTAATATGAATAATTTTGACAAAAAAATTTTATTCTATAGAAAATTTTGTCAATTTTATTTGCTAATATGACAATTTTGTCAAAATTTTTTTCTATGGAAAATTTTGTCGCAAATTTTATTTCTACAAAAAAGCTTGTAAAAAATATTTCTATAGAAAATTTGTCAAAAAATTTTATTTCTATGGGGAAAATTTTGTCAAAAATTTTATTTCTATGGAAAATTTGTCAAAATTTTTATTTCGCTTGAAAATTAGTCACAATTTTTTGATATTTTATAGAAAAATTTTTGACAAAAATTTTATTTATATAGAAACTATTGTAAAAATTTAATTTCTATGGGAAAATTTGAAAATTTTTATTTCTATGGAATATTTTATTTCGATAGAAAATTTGTCAAAATTTTAATTTCTATAGAAATTTTGTCAAAGTTATTTTCAATAAAAATTTTGTCAAAATTGTATATTTATTGAAAAATTTAGTCAACAATTTTATTTCTACAGAAAACTTTGTCAAAATTTTATCTCTATAGAAAATTTTGTTAAAATTTTATTTCTATAGAAAATTTTTTCAAAATTTTATTTCATCGGAAATTTTTTGTCAAAAATTTTATTTCTACAGAACTTTGTTCAACATTTTTCTCTATAAAGAAAATTTGGTAAAAATTTTATTTCTATAAGAAAAATTTTGTCAAAATTTTATTATCATCGGAAATTTTTTGTCAAAAATTTTATTTCTATAGAATATTTGTAAAATTTTATTTCATCGAAATTTTTTTGGTCAAAATTTATTTCTAATAGAAAAATTTTCGTCACATTTTTAATTCTATTGAAAATTTTGTCTAAAATTCATTTCCAAAAAATTAATTTGTCCAAATTTGGTATTTCTGTAGAAAGTTTGTTCAAAATTGGTCTTTTTTAGGGCAGAAAATTGATATCAAACATTTGATTTTTAAAGAAATTGTTGTAAAAATTTTATTTCTATAAACATTTTTACAAGCATTTGAATTCTATGACAAAATTTTTACTTTTATAGAAAAAAATTTTGTCAAAATTTTGACTTCTATAAGAAATATTGGGTCACAATTTTTAGTACTAATAGATAAATTTGTCAAAATTTTTATATAAACATTTTTTTTCTGTGGAAAACTTTGTCAAATTAGTTTCTATAGAAAATTTGTCAAACAATTTTAATTTTACAAAAAAAATATTGTCAACATTTTAAATTTCTATATTGAAATTTTGTCAAGATTTTATTTCTTATGAAAAAATTTGTCGAAATTTTATTTCTATAGAAAATTTTGTCAAAATTTTATTTCTATAGAAAATTTTGTCGAAATTTTATTTCTACAGAAAATTTTGTCAAAATTTTATTTATATAGGAAATTTTGTCAAAATTTTATTTTTGTAAAAATTTTGTAAAAAATTGTATTTTTTATTGAAATATTTGTCAAAATTTTATTTCTACAGAAAATTTTGTTTAAAAATTTTATTTCTATAGAAAATTTTGTTAAAATTTTATTTTTATAGAAAATGTTGTCAAAATTTTATTTCTATAGAAAATTTTGTCAAAATTTTATTTCATTGAAAACTTTGTCAAAAATTTTATTTCCTGTAGAAAGATTTCTCAAAATTTATTCCTATACCAAAATTTTGTTAAAAATTTTATTTCTAGTAGACATTTTTGTCAAATTTTTAAACCTCTATTGAAAATTTGTCAAAAATTTCATTTCCAAAAAAATTAATTTTGTCAAAATTGTATTTCTGTAGAAAGTTTTTGGTCAAAATTTTATTTTTAATAGAAAGTATCAAACAATGTTATTTCTTTAGAAAAATGTCAAAAGTTTTATTTCTATAGAACATTTGTACAGCAATTGTTTAATTCTATACAAAATTTTTACAATTTATAGAAAATTTTTTCAAAATTTTACTTCTATAGAAAATTAGGTTCACAATTTAGTACTATAGATAATTTTCGTCAATATTTAAAAATTAAAACAAATTTTTTTTCTATGGAAAACTTTGTCAAAATTTTAGTTCTATAGAAATTTGTCACAAATTTTAATTTAACAATTTTAAGTCTAACAAAAAAAATTGTCAAAATTTTTTTTTACTATAAGCGTAATTTTGTCCAAAGGATTTTATGCTAATGAAAAATTTGTCGAAATTTTTAATTTCTATAGAAAACTTTGTCAAAATTGTAATTCTGAGTAGAAAATTTGTCACATTCTATTTCCTATTAGAAATTTTATCAAAATTTTAATTTCTACAGAAAATTTTTGTCGAAATTTTATTTCGCAACAGAAATTTTGTCGAGATTTTATTTCTACATTAAAATTTTGTCTCGAAATTTTATTTCTTTAGAAAAATGTTGTAAAAAATTTGAAATTTCTATAGAAAATTTTTCAAAATTTTAATTTCTTAATAAAAATTATTAGGCAAATTGTTTTTTCTATAGAAAACTTTGGTCAAAATTTTTGTTTCTATAGAAAATTGTTGTCAGAAATTATATTTCAAAAAAATTTGTACCGAATTTTTTTTTTCTAATACAGAAAAATTTTGTCCAAAAATTTATTTCTTAGCATTACATAATCCAAGCCACCATGCCAATGGGTTTCCAAATGAAACGTTAACTTATAATATTGAACGCCTTTAAATCTCCGAGTCTTCATTAAAAATAAAAACCAGCAAAAATAATACGCAATGAAAAACATGGAAAACAAAGGAAAATTTATGAGAGAAATATTAATGGAACGTAGATGATTACAACATCAAGAGTATAGCACAAAAAGTAGTTGCCTCGTTTTTTGTTTTTTTTTTTTATTTTAAATTGAGATCATGGATTCAATGCAGCCCATTCTACTAATAGACGCTATAATGCAGAGGTTAATATCAGACACAGCCTTATAGATAGACGATGGTCGAGTTGAGCACAAAGCCAACACAAGGCTGTAAAATAAAAAATTAAGAATTGAGGTAACTTATGGCTTATGAATATAAACAGAGGTTCATTTAATGAATACGATACAAATAATCAACGGATTTAATATATCAAAAAAAAACTTTATATCTGTTTTTTTTTTTTTTTTCCGTTTTTTACAACTCAGTCATTAAGATTTTGATTAAAATTTCTCATTGATGAAGGTGACAAACTTTGAGTGCTAGGTTATAATTATGCCTATAAATTTTATCATCAAAAAAGGCAAAAAGGAGAATAGTTTGAAGTGAGATGAAATTGGCACACAGAAAGAAACCAAATTGTACTTTTGGGGAAAATGCGAGATATGATGCTTTAATTTAATGAAATTTTTATGAAAAATTTCCTGCGCTGATTTATTTAAAATAAAGAAAGCGATACGGATATTTTTTGATTTCATGAATTACCATATACATACAAAATTTATAATCGACCTTAGGAAAACGAAGTAACGTCTATTCCATCCCAACAATTTCTAAAATGGACTAAAATGATTATCCCTTGAAATATAAAGTTGTCGACGTTTACTATTTTTGGCTTGCGCAAAATATTAAATTGCTACTTCACATAAAGGAGAACCTGCCTGCAAGGACATTATAAGTATTACCTACAAACGACAATTCAAATTTTTAAAATATGTTGATTTAATTTTCTGTGAAAATTTTATTTCTAAGAAGAAATTTTGTAAAAAAAATATATTTCTGTAGAAAATTTTTACAGAAATATAATTTTATAATAGAAAATTTAGTCAAAATTTCCTCTTACCAAAAATTTTTTTTCATAACTTTTAATTTCTATAGAAAATTTTTGGTCAAAATTTTATTTCTGATAGAAAATTTTTGTCAAAATTTTATTTCTATAAAAAAATTTAATCAAAATTTTATGTTCATATAAGATTTTTGGCAAGATATTATTTCTAATGGAAAATTTTGTCAATATTTTATTTCAAATAAGAAAAATTTTTTAAAAATTTTATTTCCATAGAAAATTTTGTCAACATTTTGCTTGTAAAAAGATAATTTATCAAAATTTTATTTCCATACAAAATTTTGTCATAAATTTATTTCTAATCGAAAAATTTTTCAATGATTTTATTTCTATAAGAAAAATGTTGTCAACCATTTTAATTCATAGATAAAATTTGTTAAAATTTTATTCGCATAGAAAATGTTGTCATAATTTTTTATATTCTATAGAAAATTTTGTCAGAAATTATATTTCCATAGAAAATTTTGTCAAAATTGTATTTCTATCGAAAAGTTTCCAATATTTTTATTTCATATAGAAAAAATTGTCGCAAAAATTTTATTTCTAAAATGGAAAATTGTCAAAATTTTATTTCTATGGAAAAATTGTCAAAAATTTAATTTGCTATAGAAAATTCTGTCGCTTTTGCCGGCAATCAAAGATCCTTTTCTCAAGTAGGTTCAAGTGTGGTTCACCAACTATGTTTTTAGTGATCTCTGCCTGAATTTATTCTGATAAATTGGTTGATAGTTTTTGGCTGCAAGTAGAGGATGCTGATGAGAAAATGTGGTAATTCCGAAACGTGCGTCCATACCAAACCAATCTGCAAGTCTATAAGGGCCTTTGCCCAAATAAGGTTGGACAAGATTCTTTTCCTCTGTTTGGTGTAAGCTACTCTTGTAAAGTTAGTCAAACACAATGGTTTTAAAGCTCTTGAGATCAAAACAACAAATATGATTGAAGTTACAATCGCCACAATAAAAAATTTATTTGCTATCGAAAATTTTGATCAAAATTTTATTTCTGTTGAAAAATTTCTCAACAAGTTTTATTTCTATACGAATAGTTTGACAAAAATTTATTTTCTATACGAAAATTTGTCAAAATTTATTTCCATAAGAAATTTTTGTCAAAATTTGTATTTCTATAAGAAATATTGTCAAAATTTTATTTCTATGGAAAATTTGTAAAATTTATTTCTATAGAAAATTTGTTACATTTGATTTCTATAGAAATTGTTTCTCTCAGTAGTTTCTTTACCATCAAAAATTTTTGTCAAAGATTTTATTTCCTATAGACAATTTTGTCAACGAATTTTATTTTATAGAAAATGTTGTCAACATTTTACTTCTGTAAGAAAATTTTTGTCAGTATTTTATTCTAATAAAAAATTTTTCTCAACAGTTTTAATTTGGCAGAAAAATTTAAAATTTTTTTTCTATAGAAATTTTCTCAAAAATTTTATTTCTACAGGAAAAATTTTGCCAAATTTCATTTCTAAAGTAAAAATGTGTCAAAATTTTATTATCTATAGAAAATTTTGTCAAAAAATTTTATTTCTATAGAAAATTTTTGTCAAAGTTTATTTCTAATAGAAAAATGTTGTCAAATTTTTATTTGCTATAGAAAATGTTGTCAAAAATTTTATTTGCTATAGAAAAATTTGTCAAAATTTTATTTCCAAAGGAAATTTTGTCAAAATTATGTTTCCCATAGAAAAGTTTGTCAAATTTTTATTTCTATAGAAAGATGTTTGTCAACATTTTATTTCCATAGAAAATTTTGTCATAATTTTATTTCTAATAGAAAATTTTGTTCAAAATTTTATTTCTGTAGAAAATTTTTGTCAAAATTATATTTTCATTAGACCACATTTTGTCCAATAATTAATTTCTATCGAAAATTTTGTAATATTTATTTTCTGTAGCAAATTTTGTCAAATATGTTTCCCATAAAGAAAAATTTGTCATAATTTTATTTCTATCGAAAATTTGTCAATATTTTATTTCTGTAGAAAATTTGTCAAAATTATATTTCCATTAGAAAATTTGTCCTAATTTTTAATTTCTATCGAAAATTTTGTCATATTTTATTTTCTATAGAAAATGTTGTCAACATTTATTTCTATAGAAATTGTCAAAAAATGTTATTTCCATAGAAAATTTTTGTAAACATTATATTCCATAGAAAATTTTTTGTCAATAATTTTATTTCTAATAGAAAATTTTTGTCAAAATTTTATGTCTTATAGAAAATGTTTCGTCAATAGTTTATTTCTATCGAGCATAATTTGGACAACATTTATTTCTATAAGCGAAATGTGTTGCTCAATGGTTTTATTTCTATAGAAAAATTTTGTCAAAAATTTTATTCTATAGCCAAGATTTTGTCAAATTTTATTTCTATAAAAAATTTTGTCAAAATTTGTTTCTATAAGAAAATTTTGTCAAAATTTTATTTCTATAGAAAATTCTGTCAAAATTTTGCTTGTATAGATACTTTATCAAAAATTTTATTTCTATAAGGAAATATTGTCTAAAATTTTATTCTAATGGAAAAATTTGTCAAAATTTTATTTCTATATGAAAATTTCTTGTTAAAATTTTTATTCCTATAGAAAGTTGAGCCAAATTTTTTTTGTATTCAGAAGAATATATGCTTAATTTTATTATCTGTAGAAAAAATTTGTCAAAATTTTATGTCCTGTAGAAAATTTTGTCAATATTTTATTTCTATAGAGAAATTTTGTCCAAAGAATTTTAATTTTATAGAAAATTTTTCAAAATTTTAATTTCTATTAGAAAATTTTCTCAAATTTTATTTCTACAGATAAATTTTTGCCATATATCTTTTCTATAGAAATTTTGTTAAAATTTTATTTCTATATAAAAATGTTGTCAAAAACTTTATTTCTATAGAAAATTTTGCTCATATTGTATTTCTATAGAAAGTTTTTCCGAAAATTTAGTTTCTACAAGGAAAATTTTATGCCAAAGTTTCATTTCCATAGAAATGTTGTCAAAAATTTTATTTCTATAGAATTTTTTTGTCAAATTTTTATTTCTATAGAATATCTTGTTCCACATTTAATTCTAAGAAAATTTTGCCAAAAATTTTATTTCTATAGCAAAGTTTTAGCAAAAATTTTATTTCTATGAAATTTTGTCCAATCGTGGATTACAGTTTCCTTTATAACTCAGAACAAGCTGGTTTCTTTAAAACTAAATTTTGTTCAAATAGAAAAATCGAAAATTAACAAAAAAATAATTTCCAGTAACCACATATGAAGAGAGTTTAGAAGAATCCCTGGAAAAAAATTAATAAAAATTTTTTTAGAAAATAATTTTCCCCCCGAAAAGGTTTATATCGTCAAAAAAATTATTTTAAATATTTGATCGAGAGATTTAATTTTGCCATGGTCTACGACATTCTGTCGCTCTTGTAGGTTTCTGCCTCCCTATTTGGCAATTTAGTTTCTTTGAATTCATTGAATTCATTTTCGGCACACTGTTTAGAAAAATATGTTTCATATGCTTTCGATATAAGACAAAATATGTGTTTCCGGGCACAGAGGGCGATTGTTTAAACACAATATATTTTAAAGTGCAAACATGTAATGTTCTCGAACTAACACTAAATGTTGGAACACATAATGTTAATATGTTAGAAATATATTATGTTTGGGGCAAGCATGTTTTCATAAAAATTATTGAAGTGAATGTAAACATGTAATAAATTACATATTTCGAATGTAAAAACATATATATGTTGGTGAGTATTTTCAGAGAGCGACAGAGAGAGAGAGTATAGAGAAAGAAATAGAGATAAAACCGGGAGGGTTGACGAAAGATATACAATTATACACAGCGAAGAATCAAAAGATAGCAATTCTGTTAAAACCGCTTAATATGTTGTTTCGGAAAAACTGCTTTATGATAAGGCCAAATCATTTTATATGCTTAAGTCTAAATATTATTTATTTAAGTCCTAAATATTATTTAATTTGTGTATATTTATAAAATATTTAATAGTAATGTTTATATTCAACGCCCGACGTTCTTCCTTTGTTAAAATTTTTTGAATATCCTTCAAATTTCAAAACTTTTATATGCAAAACAGTTTTTTTATTAGCAAAATTGTTTATTTTGCAATAAAAAAATAATATTTTATCCAAAAGCTCAGTTCTTTCAATCAAGCACTGTTTCTGACGTAAATTCTTTAATAAACCGCACATTTTCGAAGTTTCAGTTATAAATAATTTAATATAGTATAAATATAAATGTGGTAAATTAAAAAAAAAAACAATAGTGTTTGGTCGGAGCAGGGATTGGAACCCACGACCGCTTTGCAATGTACGCAGACATGCTAACCAACTGCTCCACGTTGCCGAACACATGTATTTTCTGTTAAATAGATGTTAATGTTTGCATGGGCTTCGTTGGCGCTTGCAACTATGCATGTAAATGTAAACTTAAACGATAATTGTTCATACTTGAATGACTATAACCAGGTACGTAGTTCAGGTGGGTAGTGTGTTGGCTAGCAAGAACTGTAATGGTCGCTCGGTTGCGATTATCCGTCCAGACTGAAAGGTAAAAAATTTAAAAAAAATTATAAAAATTGAAGTAATTTCTTCAACATTATTTGTATTACAGAAAAAGGTGCCAAAGAAGCTAAAAAAATTTCGTGGAAGTGAAAAATTAGTTAAAATGAGCACAATCTCTTGGGGAAAATCTTTCAAGGCATATAATATTTTTGGGGCTCAAAAAGGCTTCCAAAAACATATAATATGTTCACATAAACAACATATTAATGTTTCGGCAGTGTCCATAATATATGTGCTGTTCCTGCAAAATATGTTTGGAGAGCATATGTTAGAGAGGCGATTTTTTTTGAGGGTGCATTATATAAGTTTGCTTGGTGTACCTTATTTTGTTTTTGTTTAAACATTGTGGTCTCCCCATCCATGTACTTTTAAATATTTAAATGTTTCATACTTATTGTTGAATGGTCTAATTGAATGTTAATGCTCCTTGGAACAAAAAAATTAAATAGCCATACAAATGGCAACTATATGATCTGTAGGATAACTCTTTAAAAAACGTAAATTCAATTTAATTCAAAGCATTTATATATAAAATTGTTAAGTATAATAAAACTTTTATTTATCTGTAGATAACAGTTTGCAAGGAAATTTTTTTCGTAAGCCTTCTAGCTGCTCGCCAAATCTAATGCTGACTGTTTGTTTGGCCTAAGTGACTATTGTACTATCATTTACGTCATAAGAATAACCAGAATTTTTACATAAAACTGCATATAACTAAAATAAGAATAAAAAAATTCCAATAGTGTTTAATTTTATTATATATGGATAATTAAATCGAAAGGCAATTAAATATTTTTAATAAATAAAATGTATTAACATACAATTGAATTTAAGTTTCCCCTAAATAGTGGGCTTTATTCATTTTCCAATGCCGTAAAGTAGCGACATGAGTAAGTGTTGTTGATGTATCCCATGTATTAAAGAATTAATATCATGCAAAATTAATATTGATCAAATTTATTTGAATAATTAGTGAAGATAAAGAATTGCATAAAATTGCATATACAATTCAAAATTAACGAAACTGAAGTATCTGTTTATATCATGCAATTGTAGGCTGAAGCACAATGAATTATGAGGAATCATAAGAATGGGAAAATTTCATTATATTTTTAAAATCAACACAAATGTTGAGTTTTAATCTACTCAATTAATATTTGTTAAGTAAAAATATTTCAGGGTGTTCATAAGTAAATATTTCCATTCCCAAAACGAGAATACACTGAAAAAAAAAAATGTTGCCTCAATATCAACGATTTTATTTTCTTTAAAACGACGAATGCCAATTTTTGCTTAGCATAGGCAAGGCCGTATTCAGGGGGGGATGAAGTAAAATTTTTTTCTGTTGTTAAATAAATATATAAATTTTTAGCCTTGCATGAGAAAAATCTTATCGAAGATGTGAAGAAAAGCTGGAAGGTTTTATTTTGAAATAACGCTTACTCTATAAAACTTGCAAAATCATAGAATATCTAGGTGAAAAGCCCGTCAAACGACGTCGAAAAAAACAAAATTGTTTTTGTTCCGGCACCACAAATTTCAAATTTTTGGAAAAGTGTATTTCTGGCTTTTTATGTCTGTTTTGTTCTTTTTGTGAAACATGACTCGCTTTGTTTGGCCATAGCAAAAACAACAAACAGCCAAACACACAATGTGTCAGAAATGGCGCAAAAGCCTGCAAAAAGAACCCTGCCTAATTCAGGCGATGGAAGCAATAAAGAGATATATCCAAACGTACATTATTCTTTTAAAAATTTTGGTCACTTTGCCAGTTACTCAGGGATGGAAAATACAAGTCTTAAAGAAAAGTAAAAAAGGTATTTTTTTGAGCGAAAGAGGTACTTTTTACTAGAATTTTACAAAAAATTTCAACTGGAGATTATTGTCAAGAGACGAATTTTTTAAAGAAAATAAAATTTTGACAAAATTTCTATATATAATAAATTTTGACAAATATTTCTAATATAAATAAAATTTTGACAAAATTTTCTATAGAAATAAATTTTGCAAAAAAAATTCTATAGAAAAAAAATTTTGCAAAATTTTTCTATAGAAAAAAATTTTGCAAAATTATTTGCAAAAATTTCTTATAGAAATAAAATTTTTTACAAAAATTTTCAAAATTGAATAAAATTTTGACAAAATTTTCTATAAAAATTAAAATTGTGCAAAAATTCTATATAGAAAAAGAAATTTTGACATAACATTTTCATAACTTAAACAAACAATCGATAATATAGAATCGCATTCTTTTTCACAAAAACATTCTGAAGTTCATAAAATCTGTTTTGAACTAATGTCTTTACAAAAATCGAGATTTTCTCCCCACATGAACATGTCTGGTTTTCCATATTTGTAAAAGATCTATTTAGCAAATAAGGTTGATAAAGACTTTCTCAAAATATAAAATATTTTGTCAAAGCTAATTGTACCATAAAACTGATATCGACTCAAAAATGCTCTACACAAAAAGGTACTAAAATCATTCGCGTGTAACACGGTACTCGACGCGGGGTGAAAAAGTTTTTGAAAAAAGTACTAAGTAGTAGCTGCATTTTTCATCCCTGCAGTTCTTACGTGCTCAAACCGAACATTTCAATTTTCACAATGAAAAGATTAAAAGACGGTATCTAGAAATTCAACTAGCGAGAGTAAGATTCAAAAGGTTGGCGATGAACCGACATTAAGGTTTCATGCGCCGAAATAAATGTGCCGACGTGAAGAAAGCTCATTGATTTAATTTGCTGGGCCAAAAAGCCCGCGGCTACAATTTAATAATTAAAAAATATTGGTATACATACCTATGATAAATAAAATTTTACACATCGAGATTATAATGGAATATTTTTTTTTAAAAAAGTTGAACACCCTCCCCCCCACCCCCCATCG
>PGFW01023246.1:5653-26659 GCA_003123925.1 Haematobia irritans
TTTGAATTCTACAGAAATTGTCAAAATTTTAAAATAAAGAAATAACAAAATTTTTGTCTATATTGTATTTCTTTAGAAATTTTTGTCAATCTTTTATTTCTATAGAATTTTTTACATCATTTTTAATTTTTATAGAAAATTTGTTTAAAATTTTAATTCTACAGAAAATTTTGTCAAAATTCTCACAAATTTTTATTTCTTTAGAAAATTTTGTCAACATTTTATTTTCATAGAAAATTTTGTCACAAATTATTTCTTTAAAAAAAATTGGACAAAATTTTATTTCTATAGACAATTTGCTCAAAATTTTTATGTTCATAGAAAATTTTTGTCAAAATTTTTATTTCTATAGAGAATTTTGCTGAAAATTTTTAATTTCTATAGAAAATTGTTTGTCAAAATTGTATTTCTATAGAAAAACTTTGTCAAAATTTGAGTTCTATAGAAAATTCTCACAAGATTTTTATTACTTTTGAAAATTTGGTCAATGATAAAACTTGGACGTATTTCTTTCAATTTTGCCATTTAAAAAAACCTGAACCACCCTTTCAAACTTTGAAGGTGTGTGTGTGTAGAATGTTTGTTCCTTTTTGATTTTGGAATTCACTCTTCAGTTGTCAAAATGCCGGTCCAAGCAAGAAAGGAGACGTATCAAAATTTTGCTCCGCCATCGCGACAAATCCGAGCTACTCACACGCCAAACTGCCAAATTCGCTAAAAGTCTGCCCATATCAACCGTTACAAAATGTAATTAAAGTGTTTAGGGAACGTTTGTCGACAGCCAGGAAGCTGGATCGGGGGGAAATAGATAAACCGGAAGCCGCCTGAGATGACAAAGAGAGTTGCCGTAGTTTTCAAGCGAAACCCTAACCTCTCTCTCCGAGATGCCGCAAAATAAGCTGGCTGTATCGTCTACAACCGTGCCGATTCGAGCCAAAAAACGAGCCGGGACTGATCGACTTACAAGAAGGTAGATGATTCCAAGTCGCGATGATAAAACAAAATAGCGACGGCCAATGCGCGATCCCGCGAGGCTGACCGACGATGCTGACGAAGTTGACTTGCGTTTGTAATGGACGACGAAACCTACGGCTCAAAGCCGACTACAAGCATCTTTGCCGGGACAGGAATTTTTATACGGCAAAAGGAAGTGGTAAAGGTAGCAAATATTTATCAAGCACATAAAACTATCAAAGTTTCGCAAAGAAATATCTGGTTGGCAAGCCATATGTACCTGTGGCTTGAAAAGCCAGGCATTTTCATAGCTTCCGCGGACTGTCAACCAAGAAATTTACGTGAAAGAGTGTTTAATAAACGTCTGCTGCCTATTCCTGAAAGAAACACCGGTTGGCTTCCGTACTGTTTTGGCCGCGATTTGGCATTTGCCATTACGGTAAAAAGGGCCATGGAGTGGTACGCCGCCAATCAACGTGCAGGTGGTCCCAAGGACAAGAGACCCTCCCAACACGCCAGAGCTCCGCCCAATTGAGAAATAATGGGTATTTCATAGAAAACTTTGTCAAATTGTATTTCTATAGAAAACTTTGTCAAAATTTGAGTTCTATAGAAAATTCTCACAAATTTTTATTACTTTAGAAAATTTGGTCAATATAAACTTGACGTATTTCTTTCAATTTTGCATTTAAAAAACCTGAACACCCCTCATTTGATGTGTGTGTGTGTAGATGTTTGCCTTCCTATTCTTGATTTGGGAATTTCACTCTTCAGTTGGTCAAAATGCGTCAAGCAAGAGCAGCCAGCGTATCAAAATTTTGCTGCGCGCCATCGCGAAAATCCGAGCTACTCACACGCAGAAGCTGCCAATCGCTTAAAAGTTGCCATATCAACCGTTAACAAATGTAATTAAAAGTGATTTGGGAACGTTGTCGACAGCCAGGAAGTCCTGGATCGGGTGGGAAATAGAAAACCGGAAGCGCTGAGATGACAAAGAGAGTTGCCGGTAGTTTCAAGCGAAACCCTAACCTCTCCGAGATGCCGCAAATAAGGTGGGTGTATTCGTCTACAACCGTCATCGAGCCAAAAAACGAGCCGGACTATCGACTTACAAGAAGGTAGTAGATTCCCAAAGTCGCGATGATAAGCAAAATACGAGGCCAATTGCGCGTTCCCGCGATGCTAACACGACGATGCTGACGAAGTTTTGACTTGCGTGGTAATGGACGACGAAACCTACGTTCAAAGCGACTACAGCCAGCTTGCGGTGACAGGAATTTTATACGCAAAAGGAAAGGGGAAGGTGTTAGCAAATATTTTCAAGCCATAAAAAACTATCAAAGTTGCAAAGAAATATCTGTTGGCAAGCCATATGATACCTGTGGCTTGAAAAAGCACGCATTTTCATAGGCTTCCGCGGACGTGTCATCCAAGAAATTTACGTGAAGAGTGTTTGAATTAAACGGTCTGCTGCCTTTCGCTGAAGAAACACGGTTGTTCCGTTACTGTTTTGGCCGGATTTGGCACCTCTTGCCACTTACGGTAAAAAGGCCCATGGAGTGGTACGCCGCCAACAACGTGCAGGTGGTTCCAAGGACAAGAAACCCTCCCAACACGCCAAGAGCTCCGGCCCAATGAGAAATTACCGGCTATTGGTCAAGCAGGAACCTAAAAGAAGACCAAAGAAACTGCTAAGGCGAGCAGAGTTCACAGGCCCAGAACTGGGCTTTCTGCGGCCCGAAGAAGTATCAAGGGGCCTGTACAAAATCTGATGGCAGGTGTCAAGCGTGAGCCCGGCAATTCGGGATTTGGGCAAAGAGCGAAAGCCGTAACTCAATATTTTTCCTGAATTCTATTACAATTGAACTTGAGAAAAGAAATTTAATTTGGATTTTTTTAAATAAGACGATTATCACCGATTTTACACGCGTTTTCCCATGGACGCAAATTGTTGACCGTATCCCATTTATTTCTATGGAAATTCTTGCACAAAATTGTTTAATTTCTATAGAAAATATTGTTGAAAATTTAGCTTTTAGAAAATTTCGTGAAAATTTCATTTCTATAGGAGATTAAGTCGAAAAAAAATGTTATTTCTATGACAAAATTTGCTAACATTTTTAATTTCTATAGAAAATTTTGGTCAACATTTTATTTCTATAGAAAATTTGTATTTTCGCATAGAAAAATTTTTCAACATTTTAATTTCTATAGAATTTTTGTCAAAAAATTTTTAATTTCATAGAAAAATTTTGTGCAAATTTTCAATTCTATAAGAAATTTCGTAATATAGAGAAATTTTGTAAAATTTTACGTTTCTATGGAAAATTTTTATCAAAGAATTTTCAAGTTTCTTTAGAGAATTGTTGTAAAATTTTAATTTCTATAGAAAAGATTTACAAAAAGATGAGAAAGATTGTGACGATTTTGACAAAATTTTTATTTCTTATAGAAATTTTGCCGAAATTTTATTTCTATTAAGAATTTTGTTGAAAATTTATTTCATAGAAAATTGCTGAAGCTACCTCTTAGAGTGGAAGAAAAATAAAGGTTGTGAATCTTAGAAATTTTAAGTTGAGAGAACACACGATCAACAGTTCGAAGAAGTAAGCTGTCATACTGCGTTTGTCTATAGGATTGATTATGCTATGAATTAACAGAGCATGTCGAAGTTCCCTTGTAATGTGAGGCTGAACGTGAATGGACGGCATTTCCAAACTATTAGTCCTGAAAAATTCCTGGAATTCAGAGCGAGTGATAGCTTTCAGGATACCAAAGGACACCAGACAGGCGTTGAGATTAGCCACCGATTCTTGTTTCGCTGTACCGATTGATTAGCAATCCTTCCTGAATCACTTTCTGATGAGGCTGTCTTAGTGCAGACCACATGCCTTCATCATTGTTTTTGTCGATTCAGGGTTCAATTAAACCCGAATCAGCCCAAGTTATTACCATTATGGTACACATGTAAAATAACTCGATTTTTTCGTGTTGTTACGAACAACTACTACCATAGGTCACACCCTATATCTTTCGATCTGAAAGTGCGAAAATGAAAAAAAAACTCCGATTTATAAATCCTAGGACCTACATAAAATGCCCTATGAAATATTTCCGAAAATTCAAAAAAAAAAGGTTCTGTGTCGATTCGCGGTTAAGATTTTTTGTTTATAAATTTGAACCTGATGGTGGGCCTATTCGCGAGAATCTCCTTAATTTGTGGACAAAGTTGGATGTTCGAGTGACCGCATTCAGACCACTGATCCGAAATAACGATATGTATATCGCCATTCACGCATATTGGTATTCTAACAAAGTCATCACTTGATCTTAATTTCCTATCGAACGTCTAGATGATGGGGATGGTTTATTCAGAAGGCATTCCTGCTAAGTTGTTGATGTTCTATGCTTCGCCACTTGATATGAGAGGAATTGGTCCGACTTGTATGTTCGTAAGTTTCATTAATGGTTCCTATGCTATGTACAATCATATCTCGCAACCATTCAGATGGCGATCTTTTCTGCTATATGCCAATCAGTATATTTGTTACCGGCATCAGGAGTTAACACAATGCGCTATAAATGTTAGGCTTAATTTGTACCTCTCTAGCGCAACTTTGAAATGTGGAGACTGAGGCTCATTGTCAATGTGCAAATATGATTTTCACATTGGGCATATTGGCCTCTGGTATATCTACTCCAGATAGAAATACAAGGCCTTCTTTTTGGGGATGATAGACTAGTGTTCTTTCACCTCCAACGGGTACGATACTCCCAAATGATGCCAATACATATTATTTCATAGCGACAATTTTCAGGCATGTGTTTCCCATATAGATATTCTATAAGCAGCTAAATTTCATCGATCTTTTCTTGGACTTCATAAAACTTTGCCATGGTCAAGGTTATGTCACTTACTTAAACAACTATTTTAATTTGTTACGTTTTGTTTTTCATATAATGTGATTGGGTGTTGTTTGACAAACATTGCTATTTTTTGCATCAGCAAAAAGAAAAAACACAAACGACATTAATAACTAATTGTTATTTAATATTCTTGTTTGTCAGCAAATCCAACCATTTTGACTATAAGAATTGTAATTTGCATTTATATATGGTTACATTGGCTCCATTACTGGCTACCCCAGGCCAGTGAGGTATGCATAAAAATATAGCAAATGCAAATATTTCCATGCATCGATGAGTGCAATATCCAAGATGCTGGATTAGGATTTTATTCAACTTCATTAGATTTTCGAATGATAATAAATAAATAAATCGTTTAAGAGGGTTATTTATGTCTTTTTGGCTATTAATTCCATGTGGTGTGGGCTTTGTTTAATGTGAGAGGATGCGATGGATGGCTTATACGCAAGAATGCTGCGTATTAAATAATCATGGAATAAAATCATAAGCGTATGTAATTGATAAATATCATCATGATGGGTGGATCATTTCTGAAGATTTTAATTTCATAATGAATTAGTGATTGATGGCGGAAAAAATTGTTGCGATCATATGGGAAAGATGGTGAAAGGAGCCAAAATGATATGAATGAGTCTTATTGATGGATAATTCGTTTCTCACTGGTCGTCAACGATAATGATCACACAACTTTCAACAAATTATGATGGAATAATGAACACCACAAAAATATTTATCATAACGGATGGGGAGCCACCGTGTGCAATGGGGGGGGATCAGCAGTACCGCCTGCATACACAAAGCGTCGTTTGCTTCGATTCCTGCTTCGACCGACACCAAAAAAGTTTTTCAGCGGTGGATTATCCCACCTCAGCTAATGCTGGTGACATTTCTGAGGGTTTTCAAAAAGCTTCTCTAAGTGGTTTCACTGGAATGTTGGAAACGCGCGTTCGGACTCGGCCTATTAAAAAGGAGGTCTCCTTGTCATTGAGCTTAACATGTAATGGCGGCAGCACTCAGTGATAAGAGAGAAGTTCCACCCACTGCTGGATATCACAATGGACTGAATAGTCTAATTTTTTTTGAGCCTGATACATCGGGCTGCCACATAACCTAACCCTAACCATCATAACGGAATTTTGGTAAATTAATAAACGGTATAAAAATCCCAATTTAATCTCGCCTCAATGCGATGTGAGTAGTCGCATCATTTTTCCACAGTATGTTTTAATTAATGAATTCTCTGAATACCATGAAAAACCGGAATATATTTTGAAGTCATTGAGACAAACATTTTGCTGCAGACTATGGAATTCCCGGATTTGAAGGCGTGAATTTTTGCGGTGGGGCATTTTGAAAGAGTAAGTTTGGCACTAAATTACCAAAAATGTCAAAATCACCACAAAAACACTTTTGACAAAACTTTTTCTATGAATAAATATTTTGACAAAATTTTTCTATACGGAAATAAAATTTTGACAAAATTTTCTATAGAAATTAAAAATTTTGCATAAAATTTTCGTTATAGCAATATAATTTTGGACAAATTTTCTATAGAAATAGAATTTTGACAAAAATTTTCTATAGAATAAAATTTATTGGACAAAAAATTTTCTATAGAAATAAAATTTTGACAAATTTATATCAGAAAAAATTTTCAATTTTCATAAAATTTCTTGATAATTTCAAAATTTTCTATAAGAAATTAAAATTTTGACAAGAAAATTTTCTATAGAAATAAAATTTTAAAATTTCTATGGAGATAAAATTTTGACAAAATCTTTATAGAGAATAAATTTTGACAAAATTTTCTATAGCAATAAAAATTTTACAAATATTTCTTCAGCGAATAAAATTTTTGTCAATCTTGTTCCTATAGAAATTTTCTCTAGGATTAAATTTTTCACAAAATTTTCTATAGAAATAAAATTTGATAAATTTCATGGAAACTAAAATTTTAACAAAAATTTTAGTTTCCATTGAATAATTTTTATCAAAATTTTATTTCTTTATTTTTAGGGAAATTTTTGTGAAAATTTAATGCCTAGAGAAAATATTCATATAGGAAACAAGATTGACAAAATTTTATTGCCTGAAGAAATATTTGTTAAAATTTTTTATTGCTATAGAAAATTTTGTTCAATAAATTCATTCCTATAGAAATTTTTGTCAAAATTTTTTATCTCTTTCTAAAATTTTATTCCTATAGAAAATTTCGTCAAAATTTTATTTCTATAGAAAATTTTGTCAAAATTTAATCCTAGAGAAAATTTCTATAGGAACCAAATTGACAAAATTTTATTTCTGGAGAAATATTTGTCAAAATTTTATTGCTATAGAAAATTTTGTCAAAATTTTATTTCTATAGAAAATTTTGTCAAAATTCTATTTCTATAGAAAAATGTTGTCAAAATTTTATTTCTATAGAAAATTTTTTCAAAATTTTAATTCTATAGAAAATTCTTGGTTGCAAAAATTTATTTCTCATAGAAAATTTTGTCAAAATTTTATTCCTAGAGAAAATTTTGGCGCTCAAAAGTGGTATTTGTGGTAATTTGACATTTTGGTATTTTTAGTGCCAAACTTTACTCTTCAAAAATGCCCCACGCGCAAAAGTTCCACGCCTTCAAATCCGGGAATTCCATAGTCTGCAGCCAAAATGTTTGTCTGCACATGACTTTCAAATTATATTCCGGTTTTCCATGGTATTCAGAGAATCTCAATTTCAGATTAAAACATAACTGTTGAAAAATGACGACTATCAATCGATTGAGGCGAAATTAATTGGAATTTTTATACCGTTATTATTTACCAAATATAATCCGTTATGATGGTTAGGTTAGGTTATGTGGCCAGCCCGATGTATATCAGGCTCATGTAGACTTAATTTCAGTCCATTGTGATACCACTAGCTGGTGAACTTCTCTCTTATCACTGAGTGCGCCCCATTCAATGTTAAGCTCAATGGACACAAGGACCTCCTTTTTATAGCCGAGTCCGAACGGGGTTTTCACATTCCAGTGAAACCACTTAGAGAAGCTTTTGAAACCCTCAGAAATGTCACCAGCATTTACTGAGGTGGGATAATCCACCGCTGAAAAAAAACTTTTTGGTGTTCAGGTCGAAGCAGGAAATCGAACAACGACCTGTGTATGCAAGGACGGGTATGCTTGACGCATGTGCACCAACGGTGGCTTCCCACCGTTAGATAATATTTTGTGTGTCATTGATTCCAATCATAATTTGTTTGAAGAGTTGTGTGATCATTATCGTGACGACCAGGAGAAAACGATTATCCATCAATAGACTCATTCTATCATTTTGTCCCCTTCACCATCTTTCCCATATGATCCAACAATTTTCCGCCATTCATCACTAATTCATTATGAAATTAAATCTTCAGAAATGATCACCCATACATGATGATCATTTATTCATTACATACTTAGATTTATCCATGATTATTTAATACCTAAGCATTTCTTAGCGTATAAGCCATCCATCGCAATCCTCTCACATTAAACAAAGCCCACACACATGGAATTAATAGCAAAGACATTAATAACCCTCTTAAACGATGTTATTATTTATGTATCACATTCGAAAATCTAATTGAAGTTGAATAAAATTCCTAAATGCCAGCATCTTGGATATTGCACTCATGCGATGCATGGAATAATTTGCATTTTGCTTATATTTTAATTGCGCAATACCTTCACTAGCCTTGGGGTAGCCAGTAATGTGAGCTCAATGTAACCATATATAAATGACAAATTACAATTCTTATAGTTCAGAATTGGTTGTGATTTGCTACAAACAGGAATTATTAAAATAGACAATTTAGTTATATATGTCGTTTGTGAGTTTTTTCTTTTTTGCTGATGCAACAAAATACAAATGTTGTTGTCAAACAACACCCAATTGCCACATGTATATGAAAATAAACAAAACGTACAATTAAATAAGATTGTTTTAAGTAAGTGAATAACCTTGAACGATGGACAACCAGTTTTGAAGTGCCAAGAAAAAGATCGATGAATTTAGCTGCATGGAATATCCTTAATGGGGAAACCACATGCCTGAAATTGTCGCTATGAAAAAATGTTTATATGGCATCATTTGGGAGTATGGTAACAGGGTACCGTTGGACGGTGAAAGAACACTAAGGTTCTTATCAATCACCCAAAAGAAGGCCTTGTATTTCTATCTGAGTAGATATACGCAGAAGCCAATATGCCCATGTGAAAATCATATTTGCACATTGACATATTGAGCCTCAGTCTCCCATTTTTCAAAGCTTCCAGAGAGGTACAAATTAAAGCCTAAACATTTATAGCCCATTGTTGTTAACTCCTGGATGCCGCTACAAATATCTGATTGGCATAATAGCCAAGAACACAGATCGCCATCTGATGGTTTGCGACATATCGAATGTATCACTGCATAGGAACCATTAATTGGAAACTTACGACCATACAAGTCGGACGCAATCATGCTTCATATCAAGCTGCCGAACATAGGAACATCACCAATTAAGCAGGAATCCTTCTGAATAAACCATCCCCATCATCTAGACGTTCCGATAGGAATTAGATCAAGTGATGACTTTTGTTTTAGCAATACCAATATGGTGAAGGCGGAATATACAATATCTGTTATTCGGGATCAAGTGTCTGGATGCGGTCACTCGAACATCCAACTTTGTCACCACCATTAGGAGGAGTTCTCGCCGAAATAGCCACCATCAGCTTCAAATTTATAAACAAATAAATCTTAACCCGGAATCGACACAGAACTTTTTTTTTTTGAATTTTCGGGAAATATTTCATAGGGGCATTTATGTAGGTCCTAGGGCGATTATAAAATCGGAGTTTTTTTTCATTTTGCACTTTCAGATCGAAAGATTATAGGGTTTGGTGACCATATGGTCGTTGTGTTCCGTACAACACGAAAAAAATCGAGTTATATTTACATGTGGACCATAGGTAAAACTGCGGCTGATTCGGGTTAACTTGACCCCATGAATCGACAAAACAATGATGAAGCATGTGCGTCTGCCACTAAGACAGCCTCAATCAGAAGTGATTCAGGTAAGGATTGCTAATCAATCGGTACCAGCGAAACAAGATCGGTGCTATCTTCAACGCCTTGTCTTGGTTTGTCTTTTGGGACCTGAACAGCTATCACTCGTTCTGAATCCAGGATTTCAGACCTAATGTTTGAAAATGGCCGGTCATTCACTCACCTCACACTTACAAGGGAACTTCGGAATTGCTCTGTTAATTTCAATAGATAATTCAATCCTATAGACAAACGCAGTATTGACAGCTTACTTCTTCGAACTGGATGTGTGTTCTCTCAAACTTAAATTTCTAAATCACACCTTTATTTTTCTTCCACTCTAAGAGGTACTTCACAAATTTTCTATTGAAATAAAATTTTCACAAAATTTCTTTAAGAAATAAAATTTCCGGCAAATTTCTATAGAATAAAAAATTTTGTCAAAATTTTTGTCAAAATTTTTTGTTCAATTTTAGTAAATTTTTCTATAGAAATTAAATTTTACAACAACTTTCTAAAGAAATTTGAAAATTTTGACAAAATTTTCCATAGAAAATGTTAACAATTTTTAACAAAAAATTTTCTATATGTTCACGAAACTTTTCTATTAGAATTTGAAAATTTGCACAAAATTTCTATAGACAGTTAAAAAATTTTTGACAAAAATTCTATAGAAATATAAAAAGTTGACAAAATTTTCTATGGAAAAAAATTTTCTATTAGAAATAAAATTTGTGACAAAATTTTCTATAGAAATTAAAAATGTTGTCAAAATTTTTCATAGAAATTAACATTTTTGACTTAATTTCCTCTATTAGAAATGAAAATTTTCACGAAATTTTCTAAACTAAAATTTTCAGCAATTATTTTATAGATTAAACATTTTGTTGCAACATTTCCATAGAAATGAAAGGGTGATTACGGTCAAATTTGGGTCATGGGAAAACGCCGTGCTAATCGGTTGAAACGTTTATTTAAAAATCAATTAAATTTCTTTTTCAAGTTCAATTAGTATGAATTCAGGCAAAAATATTGATTTAGGCTTTCGCTTTTCAATCCGAATTGCCGGGCTCACGCTTACACCTTGCCATCAGATTTTTTGTCACAGCCACCTTGTCTAACCTTCTTCGGCGCAGAAAGCCGTTTGCCTTGAACTTGCTGCTCGTCCTTAAGCAGTTTTCTTTGGTCTTCTTTAGGTTCCGCTTGACAATAGCCCGGTATTCTCAATTGGGCGGAGCTCTGGCGGTTGGAGGTTTTGTCCTTTGGGAACCACCGTGCCACGTTGTTGGCGAGCGTACCACTCCATGGCCTTCTTTACCGTAATGGCAAGATGCCAAATCCGCGCCCAAACAGTACGCGAACAACCCGTGTTTTCTTCAGGAAAAGGCAGCAGACGTTTATCTCAAACACTCTTTACGTAAACATTTCTTGGTTGACAGTTCCCGGAAGCTATGAAAATGGCTGCTTTTTCAAGCCACAGAGTACATATAGGCTTGCCAAACCAGATATTTCTTTGCGAACTTTGATAGTTTTATGTCCTTGAAAATATTTTGCCTACCTTTCCCCTTCCTTTTGCCGTTATAAAATTCTGTCCCGCAAGCTGCTTGTAGTCGGCTTTGACGTAGGTATTTCGTCGTCCATTTACCACGCAGTCAAACTTCGTCAGCATCGTCGTGTTTCAGCCTCACGGAACGCCGCATTGGGCCGTCGTATTTTGGTTTATTCATCGCGACTTGGTGGAATCACTAACCTTCTTGTTAATTTAAGATAGTTCCGGCCTCGTTTTTTGGCTCGATGCACGCGTTGCTAGACATACACCCAGCTTAATTTGCGGCATCTCGCAGAGAGGTTAGGGTTTCGCTTTTTGAAACACCGGCAAACTAAATCTTTGTCATCTCACGGCTTCCGCGTTATTCGTATTTCCCCCCGATCCAGTACTTCGCTGGCTGTCGACAAAACGTTACCCCAAACACTTTAAATTACATTCTGTAACGTTGCATATGGCGCAACGCTTTTAAGCGATTTGGCAGCTTTGCGTGTTGAGTAGCTCAGTGATTCTTCGGATTGCGCGAGCAAAATTTTTTTGATACGACTGCTCTTCTTGCTTGGACGGCATTTTGACAACTTGAAAGAGCTGAATTCAAAATCAAAATATGAGCAACATTCTACACACACACAGCCTTTCAAAATGAGGGTTTTCAGTTCTTTTTAAATGCCAAAAATGAAAGAAAATACCGTCAAGTTTATATGACCAAATTTTCTAACAGTAATAAAAATTTGTTACGAAATTTTCTTATAGAACTCAAATTTTGACAAAGGTTTTCTATAGAAATACAATTTTGACAAAGGTTTTCTATGACAATAGCCATTTATTTCTACAATTGGCGGAGCTCTGGCGGTGTTGGGAGGCTTCTTGTCCCTTGGAACCACCTGCACGTTGTTGGCGGCGTACCACCTCCATGGCCCTTCTTTACCGTAATGGCAAGATTGCCAAATCGGCCAAAACAGTACGGAAACAACCGTGTTTTCTTCAGGACAGGCAGCAAGACGTTTATTCAAACACTTCTTTCACGTACAATTTCTTGGTTGACAGTCCCCGGAAGCTGATGAATAATGCTGCTTTTCAAGCCACAGGTACATATGGCTTGCCAAACCAGATATTTTTTGCGAACTTTTGATTATTTTATGTGCTTCGGAAAATAAAATCTGGCTACCTTTCCCCTTTCCTTTGCCCGTATAGAAATTACTGTACCGCAAGCTTGCTGTAGTCGGCCTTGACGTAGTTTCGTCGTCCTCCCGTATTATCCACGCAGTCCAAACTTCGTCAGCATTTCGTCGTGTTCAGCACTCCGGGATCGCGCATTGGCCGTCGTCATTTTGTTTATCCATCGCGACTTGGAATCAACTACCTTCTTGTAAGTCGATAAGTTCCGGCTCGTTTTTGGCTCGATGCACGGTGTGAACATACACCCAGCCTTATTTTTTTTTTTTTGGGCCGGACATCCCGGAGAGAGAGGTTAGGGTTTCGCTTGAAAACTACGGCAACTCTCTTTGTCATCTCAGCGGCTTCCGGCTTTCTATTTCCCCCCGATCCAGACTTCCTGGCTGTCGACAAACGTTCCCAAAAACACTTTAATTACATTTGTAACGTTGACTATGCAACTTTTAGCGATCTTTGGAGCTTTGCGTGTGATGAGTAGCTTCGCGCATTATTCGCGAATGCGCGAGCAAAATTTTTGCATACGCTGCTCTCTCTTGCTTGGACGGCATTTTTGAACAACTGAAGACGTGAATTCCAAAATCAAAATAGGAGCAACATTCTACACACACACACCTCAAAATGAGGAGGTGTTCAGGTTTTTAATGCCCAAAATTGAAAGAAATACCGTCAAGTTATATTGACCACAATTCTAAAGCTAAATAAAAATTTGTCGAGAATTTTCTATAAACTCAAATATTGACAAAAGTTTTCTATTAGAAATACAATTTGACAAAATTTCTATAAAAGAAAATAAATTTTCACAAAAATTTCCTATAGAAATAAAATTTTGACAATAATTTCCTCTATTGCAAATAAAATTTTTGACCAAAATTGTCATATAGAAATAAAATTTTTTGTCAAAATTCTTTTAAAGAAATAAATTTGTGAACAAAAATTTTCTAGAAAATAAAATGTTGAGCAAAATTTTCTAAACGAAAAACATAAAAATTTGGAGAATTTTGAACAAATTTTCTGTAGAATTACAAATATTAACAAAATTTTCCTATAGAAAATTAAAAATGATGTAAAAAATTCTCATAGACAATAAAAGATGACAAAAAATTTCTAAAGAAATTACAATATTAGACCAAATTTTTATCTTCTTTATTTTAAAATTTTGACAAAATTTTCTGCTAGAATTCAACATTTTAACAAAATTTTTCTATTAAACATTAAAAATCGATGAAAAAAAAAAAATCTATAGAAAATAAAGTTTGACAAAAATTAATCTAAAGAAATAAATTTGGCAAAAATTGATCTAGAAAATAAAATTTTGATGAAAATTTTCTATATAAAAACTTTGACAAAACTTTCTATAGAAACAAAAATTTTGACAAAATTTTCTATAGAAAAAATTTTGACAAAATTATTCAATGAAAATAAAATTGGTCAAAATATAAAAAAAAAAAAAAAAAAAAAATTGGTGAGAATTTTCTATTGAAATAAAAACTGTTGACTTAATTTTTCTAAAGAAATTATAAATACTTGAACAAAATTTTCTATCTAGAAATAAAATATTGACAAAAATTATCTATAAAAATAAAATTTTCAATATAGAAATAAAATTTTTATATAGAAATAAAATAATTCTATAGTTCTATGTTACCAAGGCCGGATCTCAAGTTCAGAAGTTGATTCCATGATTGGTTTAATAACACGAATCCAAATTGCTGAGATATAATTTTTCTTATACGCTTTAATTTCCGTATACATAGTATGAAAGACCAAAGGGTTGATGGAATGTTATTTTATTTCGTTCTCCATTTAATGCTCTCCTCCAATTCCTCTCTTTTTCTATCTCTATTGCTACGAGAACCATAAGAGAAGATACAATCAGGGCTACCAATTTTGATGATTTATGGGCATTTTGCCGATTTTTTATTTACAAAAAATAGCAAATGGCGATTTGCTTTGACAATGACGATATTATCTCCGTTGGATAATTTTAGAGAATTTCTGACTTTTAGTTTAGAAAATAAAAGGAAATCTTAAGACTCAGATTTTAGGGAGTACAACTTGTTAAAATTTACAGAAACTTTTAAAATTATTGAAAAAATTTTCTGAAAAAATATTTCAAAACTAAAACATGGGGCTCTACATTGGTTTTTCCAGTGTTGTCAATATTCGTGTAAGGAATCATGGTTGTTCCACACTCCACAACAACCGTAGGTACCGAATGGAATACAAGAGGAATATCAAAAGATCCAGGACATAACCCCAAAACACAGGATGAATTACCAGAGGCGGATTGTGCGATGAGAGGATTAGCCCAAGAAAGAGAGATCTGACGTGATGACAAAGTCCACAAATCAAATTCAAGCGATATTTAAGAAGCTTAACACACATAAATAAAATGGTGTAGATTTTAACAAATGAATGCAATGCGCACAGGATATATCAGAAATACGCGAAGTAGATTATGTTATCATTTAAGCTACATCGCAAAAAAAAAACTTGGATATACAAAAGTCCGCTCAGAAAGTATAGGTAAAGACTTATTTTAATATGATTTTTGCAAAGTGAATGAATTCCACTAAATTCAGCCTGTATTCACAGTTTTGCCGAAAAGTTGGCTAGAATTGTACCAAGAAATGGTAAGTTTTTTACTGTTTGGGTTCCTTTCTAATAAAGAGGTAAAGTTTATTTATAGAAATAAAATTTTGGCCAAAAAATTTCTATAGGAAAAAAAAATTGGTAACATTTTACTTTTCTATGCGAAAATAAAATTTTTGACAAAAGTTTCTATATGAAATAAATTTTGACAAAAATTTTCTATAGAAAAAAAAAATTGACAAAATTTTCTATAGAAATAATAATTTTGACAAAATGTTCTATAGAAAAAAATTTAACAAAAATTTTCTATAGAGATAAACATTTCGACAAAATTTTCTGCAGAAAAAATTTTGCAAAAATATTCTAAGAATAAAATTTTGGCCAAAATTTCTATAGAAATAAAATTTTGATAAATTTTCTATAGGAATAGAAATTTTCTCATAGATTTAAAACTTCTTGGCCAAAAAAATAAATATAGAATAAAATTTTGCACAAAATTTTCTATAGAAATAAAATTTAGTACCAAATTGTTCTATAGAAATAAAATTTTGACCAAAATTTTCTATAGAAATAAAATTTTCGACAAAAATGTTTTGTATAGAAAATAAGAATTTTGTGACAAAATATTGGGCCTAATAGAAAATAAATTTTGACAAGAATATTTCTATAGAAATACGAAAATTTTTGATAACATTTTGCTAGCGTAGAAAAATAAAATTTTGACAAAAAAATTCATGTCTATGAGATAGTGAAAATCTTGCAAAAATTTTCTATAGGGCAATAAAATTTTTAGAAATTATAGTGTAGAAATAAAATTTTTGACAAAAACTTTCGATAGAAGTAAAATTTTGATCAAAGATTTTTCTAATAGAAATAAAAATTTTTGGCAAAATTTCCTATAGAAAATATAAATTTTGGGCAAAATGTTCTATAGAAATAAAATAAATTGAACAACAATTTTCGATTAGAAAGTAAAAATATTGACAAATTTTCGATAGAAAATAAAATTTGACAAATATGTTCCTCATAGAAATAAAATTTAGACAAATTTTCTATACGTAATAAAATTTTGCAAACAATTTTCTACAGTAAATAAAATTTTGACAAAAATGCTTTCTCATAAAAAATAAAATTTTGACAAAATTTTTCTATAGATATAAAATTTTGCAAAAAAAATTTTCTATAGCAATAAAATTTGAGACAAATTTATATGTAAGAAATAAAATTTGACAAAATTTGTCTATAGAAATAAATCATTTGACAAAATTATTCTTAAGAAATGAAAAATTTTTGACAAAATTTTCGAAAAAGAAGTAAAATTTTTTTGACAAAATTCTTCTTATAGAAATAAACATTTCTGGCAAAAATTTCCTATAGAAAGATATAATTTTGCAAACTTGCTGATAGATAATACATTTTGACAGCAATTTTTATAAAAAAATAAAATTTTGACAAAATTTTCTATTGATATAAAATTTTGCAAAAAATATTTTCTTAGGCAATAATTAAAATTTTGTTTCCTCTTAATTAAGAGGTACAAGTTTCTACATAGAAATAAAATTTTGACAAAATCTTCCGATAGAGAGTAAAATTTTCGACAAAATTTTTCATATCAGAAATAAAATTCTTGGCAAAATTTCCTATAGGAAATGAAAATTGTTGACGAAAAATTGTTGCAGAAAGATGAAAATTTTGACAAAAATATTGCTATAGAAGGAGATGAGTGAAATTTGTGAACAAAATATTCTATGAAAAAAAAATTTTGAAACTCTTCCATAGATAGAGAATTTTGGGCAAAAGATTTTCTAATAGAAATAAAATTTTTTGCAAATTTTCTCATAGATAATAAAATTTTGAGCAAAATTTTCGATAGAAAATAAAATTTTGACAAAAATTTTCGTATAAACAATAAAATGTTGACAAATTTCTATAGAAAGAAAATTGTGAGAAAATTTTCTATAGAAAAATTTTTGACAAAATTTTCTATAGAAATAAATTTTGAGCAAATTTTTCTATAGAAATAATTTTTTTGACAAAATTTTCTATAGAAATAAAATATTTGACAAAATTTTTCATCTGTAGAAATAATTTTTTGTCAAAATTTTCTATAGAAATGAATCTTGACAAATTCTTCTATAAGAAATGATCCTTTGAACAAAATTTTCTAACTAGAAATAAAATTTTGGGAAAATTTTCTATAGAAATAAAATTTTGATAAAATTTTCTGTAGAGAAATAAAATTTTGCAAAATTTTCTGATAGAAATAAAATTTTTGACAAAATTTTATAGAAAATAAAAATTTTGAAACTAAAGCGCAAAGAGACTCGTAACTAGTGACATATATTTAAGGAGCCACCGTGGTGGCAATGATTAGCAATGCTCGCTTGGCGGAACTAGGGCGCGTGGTTCAAACGCCAAGTTTCGATCGAAAACGCAAAAGATTTTCAGTGAGTAATGCTGGTGACATTTCAGAGTGTTTTCAAGCTTAATCTATGTGCTTTCACACGGCAGTTCGACTCGGCATTAAATATGTAGGTCTCGTTTGTCATTGAGCTTAACATAGAATCGGGCAGCAACCCAGTGATAGCGCAGAGTAAGTTCTGACTGGATTGAATAGTCTACAGTGACTGGAAAATATCGGGCAGCGCACTATAAGCCTAAACGTAACTAACATATATTTTTATCGTTTAACAACTTTCATAGCTTATTGCTCATTAATTAAGTTTTCGACACGTGTCTTTTAAATCAAACAAAGAAAATGAGCCCTAAATTTATTATTATTTGGTAATTAACAATATTTCTGACAAAATTTTCTTATAGAACATAAACTTTCGACACAAACTTTTTGCCTATATGAGAATGAACACTTTATTAAAAATTGCCTGCTGTAGACAATAACAATTTAGAAAAAATTTACTATAGGAAATAAAATTTTTTAAAATTTTTTAATTAGAAATAAAATGTTTAGAGAAACGATTTTCATCTTTGTTGGGGTTAATGTCATGGGGCTTAAATACATTGTAAACCGTCGCCCCACATTTTGGCCACTGTCTCATCTGAGTTCGGGTTATTTTTCCTGGCGCCGAAGTTTATACCGTTCGTTCGCGTTTGCCATGGACGGTATTCTTCGTTTTTGTTTGTCAGAAAAGTCTGAAATAATTTTTTAGACGTTGAATTTGTTCCTAAGTTTTATTTCCTGAACCGATGCGCTCTTTTTCAGAGACCTCTATATCACCATGTCAGTCTTCCTACTGCCTTCTTAAATGTTCTTTTTCATGTCTAATATGTCCAAGTTGTTGACTGTTGTCTATTTTCCCTTCTCTATTGGGTTCAACATAACCTGTTAACGTGTATGTAGTATAAAACACAGTTTTGAGTCACTATAGCGATATGGATCCGTTTTAAAACCCATATTTCAAGTTTTATATTCTGAAGCAGTCATACTGAGAGAACTTTATATCACCCTGTCTGCTTTACTCTCTGAACACTTAAATGTTATTTCATGATAACATGCCCACTTTTCACTCTTTCTATTTACTCTCTTTATATTACTATTCAGTAAGGCTTTTCATCAATGATATATACATAAGCATGTCTCTATTTTTCTCTGCTCTCTTAAATTAATTCTCATATAACTATGCCAAATATTCACTCTTTCTATTATTTTCTTTGTATTACTAGACTTTTACTCTCATATTCCAAATGTAGACGCTCGCCGAAATTTAGCCAAGAGCTCCGATTTATTATTGTTCTTTTTCCGAATTGAATATTGAAAAAATGTTGCTTTCAAAATTATTTTTTTAGTTTATAGCTCTCTCCAAAAATTCAAATTCTCTATACCCAGAAAGAAAATTCGTATTGAGGAAAAATTATACAACTGCATATCTCTATCCCTTACATAGACACAACAATAGATCGAATAAAACCGAAAGAAGAAAAACAAACCAGATTTTGTTTGGCACCATCATCAGCCTTGCCGAGTCACTAAAGATCACAAGCCAAAGATTAACGATGCAAACACACCTGTCCTCCGAAACACACGAGGCCAACAAACAGCCGCGCTTCATACAGAAAGCCTGACATTTAGGAGACGGCGACTGTAGTTGTTTGCTATAGCGGTGGTGGTATAAAACTTTTTCCACCAGACTCCTTCATGAAATAGATCACTTGCCATGTAGTTGGTATTAGCAAGTGCTTGGGAGGCGAGGAGGGTAATCATAAAAGAAAACATGAGACAAGCTTTTGCTTGGCATACAACCAGACCATTCCATGCAAAAACTGGGAGTAGCAAGTAGATGCACCTAGCCTCTGCCATTTCGATAGTCATCACACCACAAAGGGTGGGGAAGCCAGTTTTTTGCTTGTGCTTGTTTTTTGTTTGGAGCGGCAGAAGTCGATTATTAGCCATAAACCGAACGGTTGTATGGATGATGCAAAGTCTTGCATCTTGGTCAGGAGGAGATCGATCTCCCTGTTTCATGGCGCGTGATGGCCTACACATGGTCATTGTCTTAGATCATAGACAATAATAGGGTATCTAAGAATGGGTTATATTTATGCTACATTCTGTTAATGCTCTAAAGCTGTTTTATTGCTGTCCGTCTCTGTCATTCGTTCGAGCTATGCTCGTGGACCACTAGAGAGACCCAGCACTTTTGATTCCATATTGCAGCACCAAGCAGCAGCAGCCTTACGATACCACTTGCATTCAAGTCAATGACTTTTGCATCCAACGCAAACTTTATGGAAAGTCTGTAACTACCGGTCTCCGGCCATTCTCTATGGCCATTGTCCGGTTTTTGGCTTTAGTCATTGTTGGTCCGCCAGCCTAAGGAGGGCATTTATTCTTCTCTATTCATCTAAGATCTCCCGCTTTAGTTTTGCGCGTATGTCCATCCGTCCGTCCATCTGTCCGTCTCTCTGCTGGTTCATTTTTTAATCGAATAAATAAAACATTTGCAAATGCCAGTCCATCATTTGCTGGGTCATTCTTTCATTCATTCACTCATTCAGTTAGTCAGTAAGTAATTCATTCAAACAAAGCCCATTTGTTTGAATTTTTAACGTTTTGTTTGTTTGTTTGGTCAGCCAACTGCCATTTTGTGAAACGGAAACGGACGTGCTATAAACTTATTGCCACAATCTCCAAGAAGAACTATCGACGACAATGACTACCACTACTAGAACATGAATAGTCGTAGCAATTTTGTTAGATAATTAAATTCATTCTTGTTAATTTTAATTAAATGGCAAAACAGCACCCAGAACATTGACAGCAACTTCAATAGCAACAACAACAGCAACAACAGCTGTAGTATCTATCAAGCAGCAAGTCACATTTTCTACTGTACATGGTCTGATGAGAGAGTTAAGTTTTTTTTTTTGAATAACACAAAGCACCAAAGAAAAACTGGTTGCTCAGATGTCATTTGTCAACGATTTTGTTGTTAAAGGAAATTAATAAAATTTGTTTTATTCAAATCGTATTATCATCCAAGTCTAGCACGCTCATAATGGACCAAATCCAATGGGCAGGAATTAATATAGACGACCGATTGTCCAAATGGCAAAAAGGGTAACAAATTCGTCAGATTCTAAAGAGAGAGGTTCTAAAAGCCAAGTGCTAAGCAAAGAGATGCAAAAAGAGAGGAATAGAGCAATAGAGAGCCTTGACTATGGGGGCGAAATACGTTGTGGCCATTTTACAGATGGACGGACAGGAAAAAAGAAAAAATGATGTAAAGTACCCATTG
>PGFW01023255.1:0-12587 GCA_003123925.1 Haematobia irritans
TGAGAAAGGAGATTTACACAAAAATGCTGGGGCCACTGCTTTTCTTACCTACAAGCTTTGGTAAATAATAAGTTGCAAAGGAGCGGCAAACATAGTGCCAGGTGCTTTGTTTTTGGAACAGGCTTCAGAAAAATGAGGGCATGCAATCTTCCAAAAGCAATTCTGTGGATAAATTAAAGGGTTGACTGTACTTTAGAGCTAGATAATGAAAAATAATATTGTCCAGCAAGTCACTGCTCTGTCATATGTCGACTCTAATTTTCAAATTGAAACTTATTTTGCGAAGTAAAACAACGAATCGGTACCAATAAACACCCAAAGGAAATCCACTATCGCAGAATCCATCCTCCGGGCCAACTTTTAAAACCTGAAAATGGCTGATGAAACATTTCTAATAAAGCGTTTCCCACAATTGACAATCAATATTGGGGAGTCCGACGTTTTTTTCACGAGTAGTCCCGGGGATGGAATTTTTTTGTTCGTAGCAGGTCTACCAACAGCAGCAGGAATACCAAGCTTTGAATATTATTTTATATGGAAACTTTCTATCTAAGTGGACAAAAATTGAATATATTGCACATTTTTATATATCAATTTGTATCAAATCTATTTCTGAACCTAAAATTGAATTAACAACAAAAAAAATTATCTATAGATTTAAGTATGGCCATTAATAGAAATAAAGCAGTACTAACGAAGAAGAGTAACACACGAATTTGTATCCAACAATTTTAGTTTTCTCAGGCTAATTTTAATTTTAGTCAGTACTGCACAAGGTGGGCAGAAATGTTACGTTGAAAAAAACGAAAAAACCGACTAATTAATACACTGAATTCGCCTAGATTAGTATAAAAATCCCAAATGAATTTGTGTCCTACAGTGTCGCATGGTAGATTGAGTAATCAGATAATTAAAGATTAAGTTTTATGCCATAAAATCCAACTTAAGCTCTCTATTTTGAAAAAAATAGTATTTCCTTTATAAGTCACTTGCTTTTCCATCGCCTGTAACTTAACGAAGCACCGTACTGGTAAGAAGTCGACCAAGAAAGTAAAAACACAATGCTTTAAATAGCAGTCCATTGTGCCCCTAATTGCTGTTTCATTTATTTTTATCCATGTTTTTATCGTCATCCTTTGGTCATCTTTTCTGGGAAGGCGATAAACCAATTGATTTGTCAATAAGCCTTTTGGTTTATCTGCGGGCTGCATGAGAAGACCATGGATCAACCTCCTCGTTCATCTGCACCAAGGTAAGAGGTAATCACCGCTCATCCCCGCTGACTCCAACGCGTAAACTTGCCCTGTTATAACGCCCAAAACAACCCTCCGAATTTTGGGGAAGTGTGTGTGTGTACAATTGATTGGCTCCTAATTTTGATTTTGGGGGAAATTCCACGATCTTCCCAGTTGTCAAAAATACCGGGTCCAAGCAAGAAGAGCAGCGTATCAAAAATTTTTGCTCGCGCAATCGCGAAAATATCGCGAGCTACTCCGCCCACGCTTTGTACGCTGTGGCACAAGTGGGGCCAAATGACGATGTTTTTTTTTTTGACCGGCATTAAATCAACGGAAGCACGCCAGAGCTCTTGAAATTTTGTACATATACGCACTCGGGATGAGAATAAAGTATCGATAAAAATTTGGACCGATCCCGCCCACTGCCACGGCCTACATTCAAATGAAGGACAATTTCAACCCAAAAGGAAGCGGCCTAGACCTTCGTGAAAAATTTTGTACATGGTACCACTGGGAATGAGGAAAAAAAAGTATGAATAAAAAATTTTGGACCGCGATCCGCGCATTGCCACGCACCCACTTTCAAATGAAAGGGTGTATTTCAAACCTAAAAAGGAAAGCGCCTAGAGTCTCTGAATTTTGTACATGGTATCAGCTGGGGGATGAGAATAAAGTATGATCAAACATTTAGGAAGCCGATCGCGTCACTGCCCACGGCCCGACTTTCTAAAATGGGGGGAATGTATCCTCCAACCACTTTTGAAAACTATCATACACCCCACCTCAAATATATAATATGTAGTAAATTGGAAACTGAAATTCTACATTAGAAACTGATTGCTGTTACTCAGCAATTCTTAGTTCGAATTCATGGCTCTTACTGCTCTCATTTTTAGCTAAAAAAAATTTACAAAACCATTTATTTCTGCACAATACTATGTAGAAAATATTACAAATGTCAAGATTTTTGCCAACCCTGTATGTGTTTGTAAAAAAAAAAACATTTTTGCTTTCCAAAAATTTTTGTTGTTGAAACGAACGTTTGGAAGTGATCATATTAATTCTGTAGGTGTCAACTACCTTGAACACTCTGCTATAATGTCATGCCCCCTTGTTTCGCTGTAATATCGAACGAAAACCCATTCGAAAGAAGGCAGTTCAGCACGAAATTCGAATGGAATTTGGGTTTTTTATATTTTTATTAATATTTAATTATCGTTTGCATTGTATGAAGAATACCATTGATTATCAAAAATGAAGTATTTTTAAAATTTTTAGGGTTTGAGATTCCAGTCAAATTTTTATTGTATTTCTTCGTTTAATTGCTCGACAAAAAAATTATGAAGTGACATTGCTTTTGAAATTGAAGACAACAAAACATCAAATTTTCTTTCGTTGGAATAAGAAAGGGAAGCTTTCGTTGCGATATACAGGAACAAGAGCCATAAGTCTTATGATTTTAAATATTAGAATTGTATGATTTAGCAAATTTTTTGTAACGGGACCTGTATCGAACGAATCAGTTACAGTAAAAGACACCCCAGGATCGACCATTTTATTTTTTATAATACTATTATTAATGTTATGGTAGATATTGCAGATTTACCCAAATTGCTCAAATTCGTTTACCAAATTGTTTTGTCCAGATGTTTCTATTAAAACAAAGTAACGCGCTAGCTTCAATTCCTATTTCCTTGCACAATTATTTTACTTTTTTCCTTCAAGTTGTGCAATGTAGACCTTCTCTGGCTTTTTAAATGTTTTTACCATTATTAATTAGCAGCACTGGGAGTTGTTTTCCTATCCAATATTTAATAATCTCTCTGCGTTTTTATTGTAAAAAACAAATAATTAATCAATGGGGTAGCCTTCATTAGCACTTATAAGCAGACAAATTTATGTTTGCAAGAAAGACAACATCTCAACCTTTCTAACGCGGTATAAAACTCTACCAATACGTTCCAATATAGTAAGTTCTACTCCATACAACATGGGACATACATTAAATTAAGCAAAGAAGAAATATGCTTTTTGCCACACATTTTTCATAAATAACCAAACAATATTTACAATCGCTGTTAATTTTTACTAAAAAGTACATACTTGACGCTTAAATTTTACATTTTAAATTAATGTTTATATCTTTAAGCAAGCTTTTTTACAGCAAAATCTTTAAAGGCACCTTTGGGCTAAACTAATGAATTTCGCAACGGAAAAAAATCAATAAACAAGAGTTGCCACTTCGTCCGGCCTGAAACTACCAAACGGGTTGGCCGAATATTGTTTTACCTTTTGGAGTTTGTTTTTTTTGGTATATGTGTTGTCAACACTTTTTCGGTATACACCAAATATTTAATTTTCAAGCAAGTTCAGAAAAATTGATTTTATCGTGAGATTTTCGGTCAATTTGGCCAATGTGCCTGTGGCTTGAAAAAAGCAGCATTTTCATAGCTTCCGGGAGCTGTCAAACCAAGAAATTTACGTGAAAAAGAGTGGTTTGAATAAACGTCTGCTGCTTTCCCCTGTAAGAAACACGGTTGTATCCGTACTGTTTTGAACGTGCAGATGGTTCCCAAAGGACAGAACCCCTCCACACGCCAAGAGACTCCGGCCGACAATTTGAGAAAATACCTGGCCCTATTGGTTAAAGCGAAACCTAAGAAGACCACAAAAACACTGCTAAAGGACGAGCAAGCATTGTTCAAGGCAAACTGGCTTTCCTGCGGCGAAGAAGGTGGACAAGGTGGCTGTACAAAATCTGATGGCTTGTGCGAGAGCGGGTGAGGCCCGTCAATTCGATTTGAGAGACATGCCTACACTGATATTTTCCTGATTTTATACTAATTGAAACTTGGGAAAAAGAAACTTTAATTTAAATTTTTAAAAAATAAAAACGATTTCACCGGATTTACCAACGCGTTTTCCGCTTGGACCCCAAAATTTTGACCGTACAGCCCTAGAAAAAAAAGTGCCTTGCGAAAGTTAAAGGAAAAAATTTTCATCCCCAATATAGGTTTATCCATTCTTATGTTCCAATTAAGGTAAATTTTTGTGGGAAATAATAAAATTTACGCTCGTTTCAGTAAAAAAAATCCTAAACTGTAAGCAGTTTATGGGAATAACGTTCACTTAACTAGAATAAGGCATGGAATTTACTCATACTGTTTTCTTCGCTGGGTAAATAGAAGAATTTCCTACTAAACAGAAAAATTTTATTTACGTCGATAACAAGAGGGCATTTCGTAAAAAAGTAAACAAAGAACGCTAAACCAAGTTTCCTCAAAATTAGTAAAACTTTCTTAATAAAATGAATAATTGGCGGACTTCGTCCTTATTAATAGGAAAACTTTTTTCATACATACGGAACAACCCGCTGGCTTAGGAAAACATATTTTAGTTCATTCGTAACTAAAGAAGTATGCAATCCTTTCAAGAACTTAAGTCGAAACAAACGTTGTTAGATTATAGGGAAATTTTCCTATATGTTCTATTGTCTAAGCCTATAATCGATACCCCTGTCATCCGTAAATCGATGTGTTTGCGCGTGGTGTAATGCGATAGAATGTTTGCGCGTGGTGATTGTTATGTTAGTTGGAAAATCGCGTTGTTTGTGGTATACGGAGAGACTTGTTGTTAAAAAATAAAATATGTAAAATAATACAATAAATGAGCAAATAAAATATATAAACTATTTGTTTAAAATACAAATTAGTGAGAAAATTTTTCGTTTTTTTTGAAATGAAATCTATCAAAGGTCGTGATGGTGTATAAAGAAAGAAAACACCAGCAAGAATAACAACCCCTTTCAATTTGTCTTCATTGTTGGAATTCTTCAATTATCAGGTTAATATTATTCATGTTGAACGCTAAACCTTTTTGTAACGCAAAAATGTTTTATCATTTTTTTATATTTGTAGGTATTGAGAAATTGTAAAAGGAGAACAAATCGTTAGGCAAGCAAACTTATTTTAAAAAGTGAAAAGTACAAGAAGAAGAAGAAAAGTGCGTTTTACCAGTTGAATAATATCACATGGAAACTTGGAAATAGTGGAATAAACTAAATATTTTCAAGGACAGTCGACTGGCTGTTGATATCTTAATAAATATATTCATACTATTAATAAGACATGTCTTTTTATTGAAGATAAAAATTGCTTATATAAATAAATAAATTGTATTTAAAAAAACGAAGGCAAGCAGTTCTTAATTATGAAGTAAAAGTTTTACCGAGCAAAAAATTGGTAAGATTTGTCCAAATGGAATGAAAAAAAGGTTAAAATAAAATCATTCCATGATATGAATCAATTAGTTAAAATTTTGTTCATTCTGTAGCATAGTGTACATAAATGATAGGAAAATGTTAACTAATAATATGGAATAGCATTATAATAACCCTAATTTCTATGAAAATCACATTCTTTCAAACAAATAAAAATGTCTTCGGGCGCGCTATACGAAGTTCCAATCTTTCTTCACAATGAGTTCAATTTTTAACATAAGAACGTGGTCACTTTTTTTTGGGGGTGTATGCACCCTTTAAAATCAGGTATTATGGGTATTTTAAGATTCGCCCCGGCCGAAACTTATGCGGTATTATACTTGTTGAAGAATAATTTTCGTTTAAAAATTGATTGAAATTCAGCTACAGACATTAACAAGTAAGCAAGTCTTTTTTGCTAATATGCATAGCCACTGAAAAGCAATGTGCCACCGATGCAAGTAATGCTTAATTGGAACTTACTTTTATTGCAAAACAAATGATTCTTGTTTTAAAGTTAAAGAATCAAAATTTTCGCATATCCCAAATAAATGTTCACTTATTTATGAACTAACGGGAAACAATATTTTACAAATATTGTTACAATCAAACTAAATGCACAAAAAAAAAAACAATCGCATCAACCAAACGGGGATCTATACAACGCACGTTATGACATCAAACGTTTGGCAAAGCCCATTCACGCCTATATATTGTAATGAAGTAAATAGGCCATAAATAATATATTCTCCAAGATCATCAAAAAGGTTTCCGTTTAGTTTGACATATAAATCTATAGACAACGGAAATAAGGTACTTATAAAAATAAAGTCAAATCGCGCTGTTGTCATACTAACACGGATAAGGAAGAACAATGTAAAAATTTTCAACAATAAACCACTCTAGCACAACTCATAAGCCCTATAGGCAGGAAAATAATGGAATAGATTATGGAATAATCTAGGCATATCAGATCCGTCACTAAGATGAGTTAACAGGAATTGTGAAATTTATGGAAAAAAAATTCCTAGGCACCGACCTGTCTTTGGTTGCGCTTTAAACTGCAAATGTCCTAAAAGTTTTCTTTAAGAAAAATTCTACAAATAGGTTGGTTTTTTCGCGAAAAAGCAGCAAGAAGACGAATCAAAAGTGTAAACTTGAATAAATAGAAAACCCACCGAAGTGCAAAGATGGTCTAGGCCGTCTGTGGTAAGGGGGCGGGTGTCCTTGATCATAGAAGGTATACTCACCTATCCGACCTGGATAGCGCAACACAAAATATAGAATATTACACAGAAAGGCCGTTTAGCGGATGTACTAGACCCACGATTTACACCGAACATACACTTTCGCACATTTTGTCTTTTAACAACAAGAGTAGGCTACAGAGAACAATACAAAAGAAAACAATTGCTTGTCCTCTATCCTTTTGTTTGGGGCAATTTATGTGTGTGTGCATGCGTGCGTATACGTCTTTGCTGTGCGTATATGCGGTCTGCACCCATATTTGCTAAGATATGTGCTCAAGTTGTCTGTGTGTGTATATGGGTGCTTGCTGCCCTATACTCCTAAAATTGCGTTTAGGTATGGTGTGTTCGCTGTGTTGCGTTTTAGTCTTCTCTGGTGTTTTGCGTGCCCTCCAGATAAGAGGGTGTCGAAAAGTGTAGAAACCATTAAACAGCATCTTTGCCAAGTTTTTCTTCTGGCCGATGTTTATTTTTGTTTTGTTGTCTTAGTTCTGATGTGTTTATATTGTCAGCGATTGTTTGTTTTTATTGTATTTGTGTATTTCATTCCTTTTATCACAGACTTAGCAAATTAAAGAATGTAATTTTTGAGAGGTGAATTGTTTGGCTGGCTTTGATCCTACGCATATACCATAGACTTCCTTTGATGAATGATGAACAATTTATGTTGTGATCCAAAAAGGAAAGCGATGCAAGCATTTGCGGATATGTGGGCGTTATTGAAATTTGATGGATTTGTGCAAAAATGTATTTCAAATTTTTTTGTAAGTGGTGTAAACCCACAACAACTACTACATACAATATAAATATGCATAGACTCAAAAAACAGTCAAACCTCCAGGGGACTAAAGTCAATTTAACTTTATTTAAGTCCATGGAATTTATTATGACTTAACAAAAATGTCTTCAATACGAGAAAGTTTTCTTGACTTTAATATTTTTGCGTGAATGTTAGTTTCCGTGTGAACACTGCCACTTCTTTATCGAAGCAACAAAGTTGCCAGATAAACAATGACTCTAATTTTTCCTAATGAGCTCCTTCACGATTTAATTATTACTTGGTGGAATGGGGGATATCAATCACTTTAGAAGTCACACAATTTTTGCGGGCACAGTTACTGTAAAAATTCTTCAGGATTTTTAAATGTTTTCCCATGAGCGTGTTTCTCGTGTTACCCAACTGTTACTGTTGGCAGTACCCCTAAAAGGCATAAGCCATTAAATTTTGAGTCTTCATTAAATTTTGTAGACTAGCTCTATCAAATTCTGGTTCAATCGCAGTGGTATACGTATAATGTATGTATGTATTGGGACAAACTTTATATAATATCGCCCCCAACACATTGTGAACGCTGTGATTACTGTATCGGAAAATGTTAGATCTTACTCACGGTGCAGGGTATAATATAGTCGCCCCGCCGATTTAGACTTTCCTTACTTGTTTAAGAATGAAATTGCTCCAATTAATATATAAATATTACAATGCTGTATTATTTATGACACTGGTACACTTTGAATTCTTCATGTTTTTCGATAAAATTAGTCACAATACATTGCTATTGTGAATTTGAAAAGCGTCACTTTTAATCAAAATACAACCTGCAAACATCGGTGCGACTCTGCACTGAGAATTTTCTGGATAGAACACCAGGTGCAACGATGTTCGCCGATGTTGGCAAAATCCAGTGTTAAAAAGAAAACTGCACCTATATATCAAAAAAGAGTTACATGCAAATCTAAATACGATCGAGATAATAACATTACAAATTTGAAATTGCGTCATACATTGGTTTAATAAATGAGTATTGAGCCAAATTTGGAAAATCTGAGCGATGTATATATATATATGGGAGCTATCATACTAAAATCTGAACCGTTCTGGAATAAATTTTCCACTATTGGTGATACCAACAGAGTGTTATGTTGTTGCTAAATTTGAGTAAGGATCTGGTTAAAAGAGGTCATATCGAAAAGTAACGTATATAGGGCTATCTAGAATTGAACGTTTCGAAGAATTTTTGCACATACTTTATATCGACATTTGATAATGTAGATAGATATCCAGAAGGTTAACTGTGTCCAAATTTGAGTAAGGAGGTTTTGACCAAAATTATTCGAAAATGGCGATATATAGGGAAGCTATAAGCTTAAAATTTCTGGACCGATTTCGGTTAGTTTTTGCAATATTAGTTAAGTACTATAAAAAATAGAATTTAGCCCAACTTGAGTAAAGATCCGTTGAAATAAAATGGGAAGTAAATGAACAAATTTGGAAAATCGGGATACATATATATGGGAGCTACTATCTAAATCTGAACGCAATTTGTCGATTAAATTGGATTTACTTTGTAGCAAATTTGAAGCGATTCATAGTAATGAACGCAATCTGAACCCCATTTAATCGAAATCGGTCCGATACATAAATATGGAGCTATATCTAAATTAGAACTGCGAATTTTTTTCTCAAATTCCAAATAGCGTTCCTAGTTGTAAAAAAATAGCAACATATATGAAAAAATATATGTCGTGAGTCAAAGATTTCATGTCTTAAAATACGAATAATACAATTTTGCTTTAGCCATAGAAGACGCACATTCCCTCTCTAAAATAAAGTTATTGTTCCTTGTCCAAAGCGATAAACTTTCATGAATTTCGTATTGTCGCTTATAAATTAAGTGATTTGACTTAAAAAATGGGTATCTTAACATGAAAAAAAAATTATAGCTAAGGTCAACTTGTACTTTTAAAATTCAGAAAAATTCTTTAATTTCATGAATTGTCTTTAAATTTTTGTTTTTGCATCTTGACTACAAAGCAAAAAATCCGTTCAAATAAGGACATGTTTTTCAAAACTTTATTTTAAAGAAGTTTTTTACTTCAAACATAGCATAATTTCTACTGGAAGTCGAGTCTTAATTTGGAAAATAAAGTTGCCATTAACTCGTTTTTAAAGGACTTTGATAGCATATGAAGAAAAAAAGCTGAGAAAGCGAAAAATTAAAATTTGCTTCCTAGAAGCAAGTACACAAAACCTAAATTTAAAAGAGAATTGTGTCTTAAAAGTATACTTACTTGTATTCTCGCTTTCTTGGCTCGGAATCAATACCCAAAATTTTTTCAAAGTAAAGACAGAAATTCTTGTGGAACCAGAGTATGCTTTTTTTTCAATGTACTATTTAATTAATTCTTGATCTGTTTTAACCTATTTGAAACACAAAAAAAAAATTAATTACCATTAAAAGTATGAAAAAAGCGAGATTAAAGTAATTGACGTCAAATGGACTTCCTGGTACAGATTAAATATATAATAACTATCTTGTAAGTACATTTTTTGAAGTGCTGTTTAAAGTTGTGCCTTTGGGTCTAGGCTCTATAAAATTAAAATAAGTATATAGGTCTCATGTACTTATTTATAACATGAATATAAAAGGAAGTATAGTAATGACAATTGAAAAAATTCCAATGTTATGGGAAAATTTAAAAAAAAATTCAAAATGTCAACAAAAAAACTTAAAAACCAAAGATACAGAATCCTTAGACTTATGTGAAGCCTTTTTTAGTTTTTAATTCAATATCTCAGGTAAATTTCAAGATTATTTCTTTGCCATCAAAAGATTTTTCAATTTCACTTTAAAAACATTACCTTACTTCAAACGATGACTTTATCGATTTACCAATTAAATCTTCCATTTTGAAGTAACTCCAAGAAGACCGCTGCCAAAGAAGTAGAAGTACATTCGTAAATTTATTGATTCTTTTATGAAACTAAAAAACTAAAAAATTGTTTTAGATTTTAGCGCAGTCTCTAACTGAATTACACTGAAAACAAAATCGATACCCGGTTCAAAGATGTTTGGTCTTTACTTTTAAAAAATTGTGTATTGATTCCGAGCCAAAGAAGCGGAGAATACAAGTAAGGATACTTTTAAGACACAATCTCTTTAAAATTGGGTTTGTGTTACTTGCTTCTAGTGAGAGCACGAATTTCAATTTTTTCGCTGTTTTTCAGCTTTTTCCTTCAATATGCTATCAAAGTCCTTTTCAAAACAAGTTAACGACGACTTTTATTTTCCAAATTAATATGCCTGGAGGTTAGTATAAATTGTGCTGGTTGTTGCAAGTAAAAAACGTCTTTAAAATTAAAGTGTTTGAAAAACATTCCTAATATTTGAACGATTTTTGCTTCTGTTAGCTAAGGATGCAAAAAAGACAACAATTTAAAGACAATTTCATTAAAATTAAAAATTTTTCCTGAATATTAAAGTCAAATTTGACGTTAACCTATAAATGTTTTCTTTCCATGTGTAAGATACCCATTTTTAAGTCAAGATCACTCTAATTATAAGGACAATACGACTTCATTGAAAATGTTATCGACTTTGGACCAAGGAAAGATAACTTTAATTTAGCAGAAATGCGTTCTCTATGCTAAGCAAAATTTGTTCGTATTTAAAGACATGAATCTTTGACCTCACGACATATTTTTCAGTTAAGCCAATTTTGTCGGAAAAATTCTAAATCCATGTCTAAAAAATATCGCAAATATTTTGAGAATATTTGAGATCAACGTTTAGGACAACATTAGAATGCATTAAATAATTTTACAAAAAATATAAAATTATCTATTTTGCAAAATATCACACAATTTTATATTCACAGTCCAAAACATTGATTCGTACCACACCTTAAGACAGTGATGCAAATTCAGTGCAACGGATTTTTGCAATTGGTGGATTTCGTCCTACACGCCAAAAGAACTAATTCTTTCCTCCCAACGAAAATTTTAGACAAAGTTCGTTTCTCATTTGCTTTTCGCTGTACAGAAGTGTATTTGGAAGAAAAGTATATACTTTTTGTGAAAACGTTTATTCTTTTCCAGGGATGTAAAAACATATTTCATAAAGAAAAACTCACAATAAAAAAACATTGTTTCTTGCTAATTGCAGTTTCCCCTCACATCTTTCTCACGTCCATGAGGTTTTTTAGTTCTTAACACTTTTCCTGTAATACCAACAATGTAGGAGAGAATTATACGATTTCTAAATTTTAAAATTTTTTTCCTTTCGCCTGGACGGAGAATCGTACCGCGGACCATGCAACTTTGTAAAGCCAACACACTAACCACTGAGCTATGTACTGTTATGGTAATCAATAGATAAATATCCAATATAAGTTATATTTATATACGCATAGCTGTGGGAGCACCACGAACCGAATAAACATAAGTTTATTTAACAGGAAACAAACATTTAGTTTGGCACCGTGGAGCAGTGGTGTCTACGTCCGACTTTGCAGTGCCAATGGGTCGTGGGTTCGATCCTGCTCGAACCCAAAAGTTTTTTTACATATATATGCAGATATGTCGGAAGTTCCGGAAAAAATTTTCAACATTAATTGTACTATATTAAATTTGAAACCTTTAAAATTTCTTATTAAAGACCTAAAGTCAGAATAAGAACAAGTGTTGATATAAACGAAATGGACTGATGTTGTGTTTCAAACAATCACTTTTTTTATCAGAAAAAATAAAAATTTGTAACACCGATTTTTTTGGTGATAAAAGTTAAATTTTCGAAGCAATTCAAAAAACTCTAACAAAAGAAAAACGTTTTCGGTACACGTTTTCCAAACGTTTTTTTCTTTGCGTGTACGAGAAGCCCATTTTAAATTCATCGCATCTGCGCACTTTTTGCACCACTTCCGGTTCCAAAAAGTTACAATATTCACCTACTTTTTTGGCGACGCTTTTTTACTGGGGGTCAAAATGTCAAAATGTCAAAAAAACTTTAAAATCCAAAGATTAAGAATCCTTAGTTATATATTGAAGTTTTTTTAGTTTTATTC
>PGFW01023263.1:0-11335 GCA_003123925.1 Haematobia irritans
AAAGAGAGAGATTGGAACTATATATAAATTAATGGACGCTATGCGACCAATTTTTGCTGCGTGGTTGTTTAGAGACGCATACATCACTAACACCATGTCCAAGAATTTCAAACTGATCGGATAAAATTGTTGCTCTTCAAGATGGCTCCGGAGGTCAATATCTGGTGGATCGGTTTATCACTTGGGGGCTATAAATATAATATGTGACGGAGAGACATTCTGCAATGGTTATCTGAGCGGTGGGTTCCGTAAACTAACATCAGGTACGAATATTCCAAGCCGGATCGGATGGAATTTTGCTGCCCCCAAGAAGCTCCGGTTGGGTCCAAGATCTGGGGGATCGGTTTATATGGGGCTTATATATATTTAATGGACCGAATATGGACCAATTTTTGCAGTGTTGTTGAGACGGCCTAGACTAACGATCAGGTACCAAAATTTCAACCGCGGGATCGGATGAATTTGCCCCTCAAAAGTCTCCCGGAGGTTCAAATCTGGGATCGGTTATATGGGGGCTAATATTATAATTATTGGGACCGATAGATCAACTTTTTGCATGGCTATTGTTAAGAGGCCCATATACCTTCAAACGTATCAGGATAACCAGAGATTTCAATCGGATCGGAGTGAATTTTCTTGCCGCTCCAAGAGCTAGCCGGAGGCTAATATCTGGGATCGGGTTTCATTATGTGGGTCTATATATATGTATGGACCGATTGGACCTAATTTTTTGCCATGGTTGTCTAGAAGACCGTATGCTAAGACCATCGTCCAAATTTCATACCGGATCGGGATGAATTTTGCTGCCTGCCGGGGAGGCTGCCCAAGCCAAAGTTTGGGGATCGGGTTTATATGGGGGCTAACGTACAACGTTGGTCCCGATATGGCTCCATGTTGTCAAGTACAATCCGACTACATCAATAACAACTACTTGTGGCCAAGTTTTCAAGTTTGAGTAGCTTGTTTTGTTCGGAAAAGTTAACGTGAATTTCCACAGACAGGACGGACAGCGCGGACAGACGGAGCGGACAGAACGGACGGACGGACGGACGGTGTCGACGGACGGACAGTGCTTTGATCGACATCAGAGTCACTACGTACCCTAGAAATATATATACTTTTATGGGGTCTTAAGGCAATATTCGAGTGGTTACAAACGGAATGAAAAGTTAATATATCTCCCCATCCTATGGTGGAGGGTAATAAACCATGTGAGTTAAAGTAGAAAGTCGGACGCGGGCCGACTATATCATACTCGTAAACCACCCCTCACTGAATTACGTCAACGGTAAGCATTTGTTCATTGTTATAGGGTTTTGGAGACATAAGGGCGGGTACATGTGTTATGGGTGTCCTTGGTCAGGCAATCTGAGCTAGAAATAGTCTAATATTAGGAGCTATACCGTTTATTTTTCACCTAAAAGAGTTAGTTATGCCACTGAATATTGAGTCCATTATAATACAAGTAAGTAAAGTAGAAAAAGTCGGGCGGGCCGACTATAGTCATACACGCATAAACCAACCATTACACAGAATTAGTGAATCATTAAGAGGTCTTTTTGTGGGTAACAGAGACATAGAGATAAACCGCAGTGTGCGAGTGATTTAAGAGTAATTAAGGGGGTACAGTGTCTCTATGGAGTGGCGTTTGTGTATCTGATCTATGAATCTCAAGTCAAATCATGATGGGCGCAGGAAAATTGTTCGTTACCCTACAAGGACAAAAACAGTTAAACCTACTTTCCTATACATTCCCAAACATTTTTCCACTTACTAATTTTTTCGTGTAAATTTACAATAATTTTATCAAAACAAAAATGGTTCTACTAAGTACTTTATTATCTAAAAATGATATGCAACGTATATAACTTGGCAATATTAAATTCTTATTGACGACGGAGTTGTCACACGTCTGTTAGAATTCACCCAAGATTAGTCAATATTTGTGTTGTTAAATCTTTATAAAAATATAAATTTTGAAAAAGGGTTTTCTATAAACAATTTATGAGAATTTTTCTATAGAAATAGAAATTTTGACAATAAATTGTATAGCAAATATAAAATTTATGATGAAAAATTAGACAGAAATGAAAATTTTGAGAAATTTGTTTATATCAAATAGATATTTGTTGAAAAAAATTTCTATAGAAATCAATTTTACAAAAGTGTTCTTAAGAAATACAAATACATTTGAAAAAAAATTTTCTACAGGAATTAAGTAGTTACCAACACAAATTGTTAAAGATCAAGCTTGCGAGCTTCCTACACTTCCTCCTCTAGCCAAAAAATGTAAAATTCTTACAATTGTTGTGAGAGCAGGAATGTCCTATGCTATTGTGGCGCCGCTACGTCCCGTACAAGACTGCCAAATATTAGAAAGAACCTATCATATAGGGAAATTTCCCCTACTTCTACTAGCAACACTTGGTTGTGTTGATATTGCCCCTATGAAGTTAGTATGGGCCAGCTAATTATTGAGCCCCAATTATTAAAAAGAGACAATCGTTAAATTATGTGGGTAAAAAATACAAATTTGGTAAAATCGACGAATATTCTTATGTAGAGCTACAAAGTATATAGTATAGAGTACGCATCGAGGCCTAGTACATCAAATATTTGAAATTTGAGTAACATTGGTTAATAAGATAAGAGTACTCGAAGCATGGTCAATTATGTGGGCGAAAATCGAGGCGTATGCAATATATGGAAGGCCTATATTGAAATCTGAATCCAATTTGCCCATAATATTTTGCTCGGTGTTGATAATACCACAAAAGGTTACCTTGTCAAGATTTTTGAGTAAGATCAGTTAAGAATGAGGCCTGTAAATTGGTCAAACATAACGATTATTAGGGCGATATTTTCAGAAATATCGGGTGAAATACATATATGGGAGCTATATCTACATTGAACGATGTTGAGAAATTTGTGCACATATAGGTAGTTACTGATACAGGACTGGATTCGTAGGCCAACTTTTAAGTAAGATCTGGTTGGATAAATAAGGGTTTTACGGCCAAATGTTGGCAAAATCGGGCGAGATCATATATATGGGTCAGCTATATCTAAATCTGACCCGATTTCGATGACAGTTTTCGCAACATACAGGTTTGTAGAGGTAATAGAGATTAATTTGTAGGCCAATTTTGAGGCAACTATCGAGTTGAAATCAGGGTTTTAAGCGGCCAAATTGGGCAAAATCGGCGCGGTACAGTATATATGAGACACGCTATATCTAAATCTGAACCGATTTGCGATGAAAGTTGCGCCACATACAGTTAGAGGTATAAGAAGAATTATATTTAGCCAACTTTGAGGGCACTTATCGTGAATAAATAAGGGTTTTTACGGGCCAAATTTTGTAAAATCCGGCGTACATTATATGGCAGCTATATTCTATAATCTGAACCCTATTTCGCATATTATTGAAGGAACAGTATTGTCATAACAAAAGATTAGAAGTAAGGCCAAGTTTTAGTAAGATCGCTTAATAAATAAGGTTTTTTATGGCCAAATTGGGAAAATCCGGGGGGGGGGGCGATACGCCCGCGATACAATATATGGGAGCTTATCTAAAGTCTGAACCGATTTTAGATATATCTTGGGCGCAGACAGTGACAGATACGGATGAAAAAGATTACCTTTTGCCACATTGGTGAGCGATCGCGTTCTTGAAAACAACGCAACCCCGTGACCGGACCAATTTGTCGAAGATCGGGCGATACATATATATGGGAGCTATATCTTAAATTTTGATCCCGATTTCTTCCAAATTCAACTAGCGTGTCGTCCTTGTGCCCCACAAAACTCCTGTACCAAATTCATCAAACAATTCGGTAAGTAATTGCGCAGGGGAATCCCTGTTGAACAGAGAAATAACATGGCATAGCAGACGGCGGACGGACACCAAGCGCTAGATCGGACTCAGGTAGGATGTTCTGTATCGATCGTATATATTTTATGGGATCTAAAATACAATATTTCTGTAGGCACATTTTTTGGCCGATCAAACTTATTATACCCCAAACCACTATGTGGTTTAGGGTATAAAAAACCTATAGAAATAAAATTTGAACAAAACTTTTTATAGAAATACAACTTTGACAAAATTTTCACAAATAAATAAAATCTTGACAAAATTTTCTAATAGAAATTACATTTTGAAGAAAATTTCTAAAGGAGTAAAATTTAGACAAAATTTCTAAGGAATAGAATAAATGTTCTACTATATTTCTATACAAATATAAACAATTAAGACAAAATTTTTGTGTAGATAATAAAAATGTAAGACAGTAATTTTTGATAGAAACAAATTAAGCAAAATTTATATAGAAACTACATTTTTGACAAAATTTTCTATAGAAATAAAAGTTTGACAAATTTCTATACGAAATGAAATTTTTGATAAATACTCTCTATAGAAAAAAATTTGAACATTATTTTCCTATAGAAATAAAATTTTTATAAAATTTTTTATATAAATAAAATTTTGATATATTCTATAGAATAATAAAATTTTTGATAAAACTCTCTATAGAAATAAAAATTTGACATTTATTTTTCTATAGAAAAAAATCTTTGATAAAGATTTTTTTATAGAAAAAATTTTGACAAAATTTTCTATTAGAAGGTAATATACATTTTCACATATTTTCTATCAGAAATGATAGATTAAGACAAAATTTGTAGAAGCAAAATTATGCATATTAAATTTTTTGGTAGAAACAAAAATTAAAGAACCAAAATTATGATAGAAATAAAATTTTTGACAAAATTTCAAATGGAGAAATAATGAGTTTTACAAATCTTTCTATCAGAAATAAAATTAAGACAAAATTTTGTAAAATCAAAATTAAGTACATCCACTTTTTGTAGAAATGAATTTTGTGACAAAGATTTTTCTATAAGGAATACAATTTGCGACAAATAATTTCTTTAGAAATACAATTTGGATATCTAGTAGAATAAGAAGTGTTTGGAATAAAACTTTTAAGAAATAAAATTTTGACAACATTTGCTATAGAAAATTAAATTAAAGGTGAAAATTTTCTGTAGAAATAAAGTTTTTGACAAAATTTTTATAGAGAATACCAAGGTTGAGACAAATTTTTCTAAGTAGAAATAGATAAATTTTGGAAAATCTTCTATAGAAGATAATAGTTGTCAAAAGATCTTCTATAGAAATAAAATTTTGACAATTTCTATAGAAAATTAAAATTCTTGAAAAAACTGTGTATAGAAAAGTAAAATTTTTGACAATAATGGTTTCTATAGGAAATAAAATTTTGATACAAATTTTTTGTAGGAAATAAAATTTGATACAAATTTTTGCAGAAATAAAATTTTGACAGTATTTTTTCTATAGAAATTGAAAATTTGACAAAAATTTGCTTTAGAAATAAAATTTTGAGAAAATTTTCTATGGAAATAAAATTTTGACAAAATTTCTATAGAAGTAACTAAATTTTTGACAAATCATTTTCTATAGAAAGTATAATTGAGACAAATTTTTGTAGAAAACAAAATTAACGATATATTTTTGTAGAAACAAAATGTAAACACTTATAACATTTTCTATATGAAAAAATTTGGACAAAATTCTATAGAAAATAAAATATTTGAAAATTTTCATTGAAATAGAATTAAAGACAAAATTTTTGTAGAACACAATGATTAAGACAAAATTTTGTAGAAATATAAATTTTTTGACAATTTTCATGGATAAAGTTTTAACAAAATTTTCTATAGAAATAAAATTAAGACAAAATTTTGTATAAGAAATCAAATTAAGACATCATTTGGTGTTGTAGAAGAATAAAATTTTTGAACAAAATTTGTCTATAGAAATACAATTTGGACAAACAATTTTCTTTAGAAATACATATTTGGATATCCTATAAAATAAAATTGTTGAATAAAGAATTATACGAAATAAACATTTGTGACAGACATTTGGAACGGGGAATTAATTAAGTGAAAAATTTTCTATAGAAATTGAAATTTGAACGAAAATTTTCTATTAGAAGAATAGAAGTTTGACAAAATTTGTCTATGGAGAAATAAGATAAATTTTGGAAAATCTTACTATAGATATAGGATATTTCAAAAAATCTTCGTAATAGATAATAAAATTTGTGACAATAATTTTCTATATAGAAATCAAATTTGATAGAAATGTTTTTGTAGAAAATAGAGAATGTGTTGATTTAGAAGTTGTTTTGTGTAGAAATATAAATTTTGGGATAAAAATTTTTTGTAGAAATAAAATTTGACATATTTTTCTTATAGAAAATAAAGATTTGTGAGCGAGAAAGTTTTGCGTTAGGAAAGTAAAATTTTGAAGAAAGATTTTGCTATGGAGAGAGAGATTTTTGACAGATATATTTTTTCTCATAGAAGAGATAAATTTGGACATTATTTTCTATGATGAAATTATCAATTAAGACAAAATTTTTGTAGAAACAAAATTACGATTATAATTTTTGTAGAAACAAAAACTGACAACATTTTCTTATTAGAAATATAGATTTGACGAGAATTTTCTATAGAAAATAAAATTTTGACGAAAATTTTCGTATTGAAATAGAATGTAAGAACAAAAATTTTTGTAGAAACAATATGTTAACAAAATTTTTGTTAGAAATATAAATTGGTTTGACAAATTCTATAGAAATAAAATAGAAGACATAATTTTTGTAGAAAATAAGATTAAGACATATGATTTTTGTAAAATATAAAATTTTGACAAATTTTTCTATAGAAATAGATATTAGGAACCAAAAGTTTTTGTAGAAACAAAATTAGGACAGTAATTTTGTAAGAGAATAGAATTGTTAGGACAAAATTTTTCCATAGAAATAGAAGATAGTGAAAAAAATGTTTTCTATAGAAATAAATTTTTGACGAAAATTTTCTATAGAATGAAATTTAGTGAAAATTTTCTAGTAAAGGGTGTATACCGGTCAAAATTTGATCAAGGAAAACGTGTGTAGATGCGTGAAATCAGTTTATGGTTTAAAAAATCAAATTAAATTTCGTTTTTCAAGTCAATTAGTATTAAAATTCAGGAAAAAATATGTCAGTTGCCTGTCGCTTTTCCAAAATCCGACCATTGCGGGCCTCGACCTTGACACCTGCCATCAGATTTTGTAGCAGCCGACCGTTGTCCACCTTCGTCGCCGTAGAAAGGCCAGTTTTGGTCTTTGAACGCTGCCTCGTCCTTAGCAGTTTTTTGGTCTTTCTTTTAGGTTTTCCGCTTGACATAGCCCAGTAATTTCTCGAATTGGGCGGAAGAATCTGCGTAGTGGGAGGGTTCTTCGATGCCTTAAGGAACCACCTGGCACGTGTTGGCGGCGTATCAACATAAACATGCGACCTTTTTACACCGTAAATGGCAGAATGCCAAATCGCGGCCAAAAAGTCGGAACAGACCGTGATTTCTTCAAAGAGAAAGCAAACAGACGTTTATATCAAACACGATCTTCAGGTAATTTCTTGGTTTGCAGATGGTATAGTTGTATTCAAGCACAGGTGCAACCAGATATTCTTATAAGATAATAGACAGTTTTATGTGCTTGAAAATATCTGCTACCTTTCCCTTCTTTTGCCGTATAAAACTCCTGTCGCGGAAGCTGCTTGTAGTGCGGCTTTGAGGTAGGTTTTCGTCGTCCATTACCAAGCAGTTCCAAACTTCTCGTCAGCATCCGTGGGGGTGTACAGCCTCCGGGATCGCGCTTGGCCGTCGTATTTATGTTTATTATCGCGACTTTGGAGTCACTACCTTCTTGTAATCGATAGTCCTGGCTCGTGTTTTTTTGGCTCAGATGCACGGCTTGTAGACGAGACACCCAGACTATCTTGCTGCGAGGCATAAATTTGAATACGCTGGCTCTTCTTGCTTGGGACGTCATTTTGACAACTGAAGAGTGAATTCAAAATCAATAGGAACAACATTCTAATCACACAGCACCCTACAAAATGAGGGGTGTTCAGGTTTTTTTAAATGCAAACTTAAAGATTGCGTTCCAAGTTTTATATTGACCAAAATTTTGACGCGTATCAACCTTTAGAAATAAAAGTTTGTACAAAATTTTTATTGAAATGAAAATTTTGAACTAATTTTTCACTGGAAATAAATATGTTGACGATAATTTTTCTACAGAAATAAATTAAGACACATTTTTCTATAGAAATAAATTTTGTAAAGAACCTTTATAGAAAATTTTGTGAACAAATTGTATAGAAATAAAATTTTGTCCAGATTTCTAGTAGAATATGAAATTAGAATGAAATTTGCCCTCGTGCCCCTTGAACCAGCAAAATTTCATGCCGATGCCGGTTGGCACTTTCGTAATCTGAGAATTTTTGATTTCCTCTAACTATTTGAGCAATATATTGCTGCATTGGCAAATATACAAATTTTTTAAGTCACATCCAAAATCACTAAACTCGGATCCACCCTTAAGACAATGCAACGGCTGTTGAAATGGTGATATCAGTCCATGAAAAAGTCAATTAGATTCATCGCTTTCTGCTTAATTTTGCACTGCTTCTGGAATTGAACACATTACACTTTAGTATGAAAACCAGGAAAAGCTGGGTTTAGGTTAGGTTAGGTGCAGCCCGATGTATCAGGCTCACTTAGACTTATTCAGGGTCATTGTGATATCCACATTGGTGAACTTCTCTCTTATCACTGAAATCTGCTGCCCGATTCCATGTTAAGGGCTCAATGACAAGGGACCTCCTTTTTTAGCTCGAGCCGATGAGGGCGTTCCACCATTGCAAGTGAAACCACTGAGAGAAGCTTTGAAATGCCCTCAGAAATGTCACCCAACATTACTGATGTGGATAATCCACCGCTGAAAAACTTTTTGGTGTTCGGTCGAAGCAGGAATCGAACCCACGACCTTGTGTATGCAAGGCGGGCATGCTAACCATTGCACCACGGTGGCTCCCAAACCAGAAAAGCTAGCCATTGCACCACAGAGGCTCCATTCTTCAACATAAGGAAGGTCCCTCTTAATTCATGATTTATTATCTGGACCATTACATAATCCAGAATTGTATTATTGAGGTCCTGGTCTTCTATTCCCAGATGCTGGTCTTTAGCTATTTTGCCAAGTACTCTATTTTAGCTGATCACAAAATAACACAGCGGTGTTGGTGTAAGATGGTTGCATCGAACACTTTTCACCTTCCGCCTTTCTCTTCTGTGAAAATGGTGTGGTCCTAATTGACGTGCCTTTCTTTGCGAAAGATTCGGTAAGTCTCTTGGCATCTTTGAGGTACTAAGGTACGTTCCACTAATCAAACAAAAATTGGTCCATATCAGTTCTATATTATATATATCCCTCATATACACCGACTCTCCAGATTTGACTTTCGTATGAAATTAAGTAGAACAAAAGTATCAACGTTTTAAAAAGTGGCAAATATGCCACTAAACGCCGCCAAAAAGTTACCGTCAAAAATTTGAAGACATTATTCCTTTTGATGTAGAAAAAAAACTTTAGAAATTGCTATGAGAACCGGGGTGGTGGTAGGGTATGAAAAATAATAAATGCTCACAAAGACAGTTTTTAACTCAATCATATGTTAAATTCATCTGCCATCTTAACTGAATTTGGAACCTAAATTAAATAAAAAAGTGGCACAACATGGCAAAAAGGTGGCGCATAATTGCAAAAAGTATGATAATTAGTGGCAAAAAAGTCTTATAAATAAAATTTCCCACTAAAGTGACAATTTTCCCATAATTATGACCCACTGTTCATACATTCCTTTTCTTTCCTTGGAAATTTTCTCATCTCTCAACCAATATGCAATGGCTTGCAAGCATAAAATGCAACATTCCTTTCCTTACCTAGCACTCGTTTAACAATTTTAGTTTGTAATTGATTAAAACTTAATAGAAATTTCCCTAGAATTGCACAAATTGCAAGCAAACGTGTTACTATTCTCGTCAAAAGTGTGAGTTTGAGAATTTTGTAGACCATAAATACGCAAAACTAAGTTTCGACGTTATAGTCTTAACAAGAAGTGGCACTCATTATGTGCTACATTGTGTCGTCGAAGTAAAATGAATTTCCTTTACTGAGAATATACATTGCAATTTTGGGTAAAGAAATGGGGTGGAAGGAGAACTATTATTCGTTCCCTTTACGTATGTGGGTAAAGTGAATATTGCTGTATTCAAAATGTGACACAAAATTGTTGGCAACTGTCAACACAATTATTCTATAAATGTCCATTATAGGATTTGAGAATTGGAACCACTAAATCAAAATTGTTGGATGACAGTAATGAAATTTGGTAAATTGAAAATTTAGTTGGTAAATATATTGAGTTTATATGCAAATTTGCCCCTATATAATATTAAATATTTTGTAAAAAGATGAAAAAATGTGTTATTATTTTACTATCTGAATAAATAAATAAATAAATAATAATAAGGGGTTAATGTTTATATAGGGGCTATACTTAAAAGTGATTCTATATGGCCCATTTGCAAAACGGTCTAACCTATATCAATAACAAGATTCAAGTTGATAGCTTATTTAGTTCGAATACTTGCGTGATTTAAACAGACGGACGGGCAGTTGGAAGGACGGACAGTCGGAAGGACGGACATAAACACAGAATTTCGCCAGGACCCAGAATATACTTTTTGGTTTCGGACCCATATAAGTGAACTCCAAATGCTCTGGAATGTAAAGCGGTAGGAACTACATCGCGGCAAAAAAAAAGTGGGTATCTTATATGCTAGTATGCGATTTCGTGAATGGCCGTTTTTTTGGCTGGATCAGGCGTCGGTGAGTAACGGGCTGGCCCATATTTGCCCCACCTACTACCAAAGACTACCCTGAGACTAAGGCGTACAAGAAATAATGGGTTCCGACAGGTAAATCGAGGTCCGGGTTCGTATTTGGATCCCGTAAGGCGCATTTGTGCATGACATTTTATTAGATATTCGGTCATTTACAGTCCATGTTATGAGTTGCGGGGTGGTTAGGTTAGGTTAGTGGCAGCCGATGTGTCAGGGTCACTTGACTTATTCGTGATTGTGATCATTGGCGATTCTCTTTTTCCTGAGTGCTGCGATTCATGTTAGTCAAAATGCAAAAAGGGGATTCTTTTTACTAGGGTCGAAGGTGTTTTCACTTGCCCGTGCAATTGAGAGTATTGAAACCCCAGAAATGTCACCGAATTACTGAGTGGGATTCGAGCCCGAAACATCTTTCTTGGTGTTTCCGGTCGAAGCAGGATGACCCACGCTTCGTATATGCAAGGGCGGCATGCTACCATTGCACCCGGTGGTCCCGTCTACCTATAT
>PGFW01023266.1:1642-17504 GCA_003123925.1 Haematobia irritans
AAAGAGAGAGATTCCCTAAACCAAATTAAAGTTAGTAAAACTTGAATGGCACAACATTTGGCGAAAATACAATGGGGGAAAAAGTAGTGAAACACCAAGCGCAACATAATATTTTGCGAAAACGAAAACGCCAATCAGCCCAAACGGTGAGGCTTGTTCTCTCTGAACGAATACTTTAGGGATACATTCTCCGTATCAAGATCAATGGACTTAATTTTTTGACACCCATCTTCAAGTCCCCATTGATTCATACATAACTACACGACATGTATCAATTAAAAGTTCACACTTCTCTTAAACTCACAACTGCTACTTTCCAAAAGTCCATCACTGGTGTATAAAAAAAAAAAAACTGAAGTTATAGTATTTTTTCTTTTTGAAATAAAACTAGTCTTGTCATCATTAATCCTGCCTTGGAGATTGGTTGTCATGCATACATCCATGCAAGGCGGCAAAACATCAAAAATGACCTCAGGATCCTAATCTCAACCTGCATTCGAATCCAAAATACTCCAATACACTGAATGTAATCATGAAATTGCAAAACTATTAATCAACTAGAAGTGGAATCTTATTGTCCATTCATGATAATGACGATGACGAATGCTTTTACTACAACTACCGAATTCCAAGCTAGTGATTGTGTGAAACCACTAATTGCATGATGAAATGAGCGGAAAATTAAACATCCGTATGCAAATATTCTCATTTTCAAAATTTGTTTATGTGTTGCTAACTGAAAAATTTGTTTTGTTTCGTTTTGTTTTTTTTTTTTTGAAAGTGGTATAATAATGGAAGTAATTACAAATATTGGGAACAAGAATAAACTTGGTATTTGAAAATTAGGAAATATTAAATTTTTATGAGAGCACTAAGAATAAAGATTATAAGAGAAAATGGTTTGAAAGCCTTTCCAAATCAGTTGCCTGATTTCCTAAGAAATTTGACTTTCGAAAGGTCCCGCCGTCTATTAAAATTTAGTTTTATTTTTGCCAATTCTAAATTATGGAAAAAAAACGAGCTTCTAGAGATTAGATTTGTTCATTTATTTTTATTCAATATTTCGCGTCTCTTTCACTTGAATAGATCTTTCAATCGGGAAAATTTTTCTGAGTGTAAAGAAATATAATACATAAACCACATTGAAAATAATACAAATTTGATGTTAGATTATAAATCACTTACGACAACAACAACAAAACTTTTTGTATGAAATTTCTTCATATTTACAAACATCAATTAATTGACCTAACTCAACGAAAATTAATGGCTGTCCAAAGTTTATTTGAAAAATATGACATCTCATTGCACATTCCATAACTCTCCTCCCAGACTCCTCAAGACAAAATGAGTTATTGCACCACCCACTACCCCCACTTATCTCGCATTAATTTGTTTTGTGATTTCAAATTTAAAGCATCTGACTGTTTTTTTTCTTTCTCTGAAGGATGCAGGTAAAACTCGTTTCAGAATATAATGATCTTAATTTTCATTTCTAATCTAATTTCCGTTGTCCCGCGTTTTGAATACAACTTCTTATTTGGAAAAAAATAAAAAGAAAGACCCTTATCTTCCGTCATTCACCCATAATGAAGTAAGTGAAGTGAAAAACCCCATCCCAGTGACAGTTTACTGTATGTAAAATGTGGTCGTGCATAGATGAGGTTTGAAAACCTACCGGAACACCAACAAACATAGACGAAAATGTCTGCATATGCAACTCATGAGGATTGCAATTAGCCTGTTGTTTGAGTGTGTGGTGTGTCTGAGTACCTCAAAATGACATCGATATTATTTTTAGCTAATAAATAAATAACTCGTATGATGCACACATAAAGGAGATAGTCTCATACTCTCCCGCTCTCACGCGCTCACCAACATTTCAAAACTACTCCCATTATGCTTATTAGAAAAGACATGTTTGGCTATTTTGGTGGGGATTTTCGTTTATTCGAAGGCATGAGTGGTTTTGTACGTGTGTTGTTTTATATTAAAATGATATTTTATTGATTTATGGCCTATTATGATGGTTGTTAAAACAATAAACCGAGAAAATAATATTTCATGTGCGTGTCTTAACAGCAAGCATTGAAGTCAAACCAAATCCGAAGTCTCTCACATATATATTGCGGGCGGTGGGTTGGGGAAAAAAATATGATATGAGGCTATAGGAAGTATTTACTATTCATCATCATACTAACACACTCCCCACTCAATATAGGAAGTGGAGGGTTGTCCAGCATAGAAAATTATTATTGTTACCAAAAACATTTGGGGATTTTATTTTTATACCCTCCACCATTGGAACGATGGTAGGGGTTCCTAGCTAACTTTGTCATCCCGTTTGTAACACATCGAAATATTGCTCTAAGACTCTCCATAAAGTATATATATTCTGGGTCGTGCATGAAATTCTGAATGATCTAAGCAGTGTCCGCCTCCGTCTGTTGAAATCACGCTAACTTCCGAACGAAACAAGCTATTCGACTGAAAACTTGGCACAAGTAGTTGTTTAATTGATGTAGTCGGATGGTATTGCAAATGGGCCATATCGGACCACTTTTTACATATAGCCCCCAAGTAAATCGACGCTCGATAGATTTGCTTGCGGCGAGGCTCTCCAGGTACACATTTATCCGACCGGTTGGAATTTGGTTTACATGTGTTTCGGTATATTGATTCTAACACCCATAGCAAAAATTGGATGAATTTTGCTCCTCCAAGAGGTTCCCGAGGTCAAATCTGGAGAAGTTTTTATGGGGGCTATATATACTTATGGACCCCGTTATATGGAGCAATTCTGGCACGGTTGTTGGAGACCATATAGACACATGTTCCAAATTTCACCCAGATCGGAATAAATTTGCTTCTCTTAGAGCCTCCCGCAAGCCAAATCGGGGATCGGTTTATAATGGGGCATATGGTTAGGTTAGGTGGCAGCCCGATGTATCAAGACCCACTAGACTATATTCAGTCCATTTGTGATCCACATTGTAGAACTACTCTCCTATCACTTGAGTGCTGCCCGATTCCATGTTATAGCTCAATGACAAGGGACCTCCTTTTAGTAGCCGGAGTCACGAAGTCGCGTTCAAATATTGCAGTGAAATCCATTTACAGAAGCTTGAAACCCTCAGAAATGTCCACCAGCATACTGAGGTGGTATAATCCACCGTTGAAAAAACTTTTGGTTGACCGTAGCAGGAAATCGGACCCCACGACCTTGTGTATGCAAGGCGGGCATAGCAACCATTGCACCACGCGTGGCCCCAATTGGGGGCTGAATATAATAATTATGAACGAATGTGTAGAAATTTATGCCATGGTTTTTTAGAGACCATATACCTAACATCATGTATCAAATTGTCAGGCCGGATGGGAGAAAATTTGCTTTTTTCTTTGAAAGACTCCGCAAGCCAAAATCTGGGGATCGGTTTAATATGGGGGCTATATATAATTATGACCGATGTGGACCAATTTTTGCATGGTTGTTAGGACATATACCATCCATTACCGAGCCGGAATCGATAAAATACTTCTCCTTAAGGCTCTCGCAAAAGCAAAATCTGAGGGCTCGTTTATATGGGAGCTCTAAACGTAAAATGATGGACCGATGTCGGACCAATTCTTTGCATGGTTGTAGAGACATTATACCAACTCCATGTTCCAAATTTCAAGCCGGATCGGATAAATTATTGATTCTCTTAGAGTTCAGGCAAGCCCAAATCTGAGCGTCCGTTTATGTATATGGGCTATTACTTAAAAGTGGACCGATATGGCCCTGATTTTCAATACCATCCCGACCGACACCAAATAATAACTACTAGTGCCAAGTCGATAGCTTGTTTCGTTCGGAAGTTAGCGTAAATTTCAACAGACGGACTGACGGACAATGCCTCAAGATCGACTCAGAATTTCACCTAACGACGCCAGAGTATATATATAGGTTTGATGAGGTCCTTTAGAGCAATAATTTCGATGTGTTACAAACGGAATGACATAAAGTTAGTAATACCCCCATCCTATGGTGGAGATATATAAAAATATTTACTTGGTATAAATTATAAGAATCTAAATTTAAGGATGCGCAATTTAACACAAAAAAAATATCAGGTCAAAATTATTTAAAATAATGAAATTTTTAATTAAAATAAATTTTAGAAATCTCTGCTCCAAAATTGTTTTTATACAATTTAAGACACATTAATTTGAGAAATATGATCCCTCCAGTAATAGTCGTAATATTTTTTAAACTAAGACAATTTTCGTTAAAGTAAAATTGTAAAAAAACACATTTTGATTCCAAAGAAATCAATCCTTAAATTAACTAAATATTGTAATCTTTAGATTTAAGGATAAAAACGCTTCAATATAGCCTAAGACACTATTTTGAGGATTTCATATCTTTTGTTTAAAGTTTGTTTGAATTTATAAAAAAAAAAAAACACATTTTTTAAATTGAATTCAATTAAATTAAGATTTAAACTGTTTGTTACGCTGAATAGCTTGTTTTAATATATCGCAAAAAAGAGAATTATAAATTCGATAGTATGAGGATTTGTTATCCTAATTTTAATTTTATGATCCTAGATGTAAAGCGACATAGGTTTGCTAAAAATTTCTTTTACTTGTAGAAATCCGTATCTTTGGATCGGAATCAATACCAAAATCCTTCAGGAAGAACCAATAAAATTTTTTAAGTGTACGTGAAAGCTTTTCTAATATATCAGCAAAAAGTGAATGCAAATTACGATAAGATTGAGATCTGTATTCCTAGATATGATTTGTTTATTTCCATGCCTAGACTTAAGCTAGATGGTCCTTAAAAAAGTGTCTTAAGAAAGTTGGCATTTCTTGACTCGGAATCAATACCAAAATCCTTAAGAGAATGTCACAATCTTTGAATCCAAGTACTTTTTTTGAGTTTAATTCAGGGACAATTCGTCTCCATACTAAAAAAACTGCATAATATTTTAAGGACACGAAATCGTTGTGCTTTACCACAATACCTACCAATACATATGATCTGGCAAACACTTATGAATACTCCGCTGGTATCCTATCGAATATTCTCGAAGTGGGTAATTATCCACAAAACTATTTTAAAAATATTGTTCATTTGTTTATTCTCACGGGTGTTGCTACTGATTTTGGGACCTATGCGATGTGCCCTATTGATAATGGTCAAGAACATGTGCAGGTTGCCCTATGAAATGCCCACCATCATCACATGGTGTACTGGTGCACGACATTTATATTAATTCCTAGTGGGGCGTAGTTGTTTGGTTACTCCCACCATTTAGCTGGAGAATGATGTTGGCACAAGATATCCACTAGCTGGACTATCCCAGCACCATATGTGACCAAATGGATGGATACAGCTATCACAAAAAAATATGTAACTCCAATATACCAACATGGAAGACAGTCAGTTCATACTACGAAGTGTGGTACATAGTGCACGCAAGTGTTAGATGGCTCTAGTGGGTGCAAGTGTTTTGTTTTTGACTTTACCCGCAAGTTGTCACTGTTGCATGGTGAATAACAAATTATTTCCGTTCGGTTTGATTTAGTCGTTCAAACGAAACTTAAAAACAAAACTGTTGAATTAAAAATATTGGACCCCATCATAGTAGCATTTGGCAAAAATTAGTGGACGTTTTCACTTTGATGTGTGCACGTGTTTCAATTTGCTCTAGCGGGGAAGGGCGCTAAAGTTTTGTCCCCTTCGGAAAAATTTAGATGGAATGGGCTTTCACATGTACTATGGTTCTTACCGTTCCGTTCTTGTTGGTTCTTTGCTTATTATCCAATTGTCATCTAACTATCAATTTTCCCATTAGTCAGGTTATCAGTATTTAATGTTCAAATTTTGATAATAGTGATATTTTGTTGTATCTTGATTCATGCTTTTAAATATTAAATATTTTTTTAGATTTGTTTTGAAAAACTTATTTAGTAATGGGATAGTTGTTAAGGTACTATAGGAATGGAGGAAAGATGTAATTATTCGTTACTGTGATATAAGGATTGGTGAATGAGAATCTAAAAAAGTGGACTTTTTAAATAATTTTCAAAGTTTGTTTGTTAAAGAAATTTGATTATCAATTTTTATGAACACCAGATGTAATCAATTTTACTAAGATTTTTTAAAAAATATTGGGGGATGGTGCAATTGCCTCATGGGAACAACCAAACAGGAATTTTAAAAATTTTCATATATGTTATGTAATTCTACACAGAAGAAAGTGAACTGTTTTATGGGAATTATGACTAGCCTCTTGTCAAAAATTGCGTTATTAAAATAACAAAAATGTATCTGACATTATGGATTTTTAACAAAATCATATAAAGTAAAATTAACTTAAAAAGTAAAGAGAAAAATTAATTGGGGCCAATTAATGGAGTAATAAGCAAACAACGATGTGGTTCAAACTATCAGATGTAAGCTGCACTTTTCTTATACTTTTGTAACCATTGAACTTATTTGAATCTTTTTACATAGTAAATTGTTTTTCAAATTTTGAGTTCATTCTGTGAAATAAAAAAATTTCGTTGGAAGAAGAAATCAAAAACTAAACCCCAAATATAAATATTTAAAATAAAAAAACAAGTGTATAACGGCCGTAAAGTTCCGGCCAGGCGCGAATCTTAGTAACCTCCACCATGGATTGCGTAAAACTTCTACGAAGACCCTGTAAAACGTCTTAATATCGTTTTCTAAATTGTGAGTTAGTCCATACGTGGTATATATTAGACAAAAAAACTTATGTATAATGGTATCTACAAATAATTACGAATCGACATGGAAAGACTTTGTTGCACCGTACCGTAAGAGAGCCAGAATATAAATAAGGGGGCCGCTTATATGGGGGCTATATTAAGAATGAATTGAACTTGAATAATGGACTCACTTTTTGTGTGATTGAAAATCGATTTATCGTGAGGATATTATATAACTATGGTACCCGGATATGGACGCGTAGTTACGCATGTTTTTAACGACCATATACTAGCACAAATGTGACAAATTTCAAAACTCACTCGGCATGAAATTTGCTCCTCCAAGTGCTTCCAAACCAAATCTCGATCGGTTTAATATGGGGGCTATATATGGAATTATGGACTGATATGAAACCACTTTTTGGCATGGTTGTTAAATAATCATATTACGATCACCACGTAACCAAAATTTCAAAGCAGATCGGATGAATTTTGCTTCTCCAAAAGGCACCGGAGGTCAAATCTGGGGATCGGTTTATATGGGAGCTATATATAATTATGGGCTGATAGGAACCAATTCTTGCATGGTTGTTGGATACCATATACTAACATCACGTACCAAATTCAAAGCGGAATGGGGAAGAATTTGCTCTTCAAGGGGTTCTGGGAAGGTCAAATCTGCGGAATCGGTTATATGGGGCCTATATGATAAATTATGGACCGACTACCGACCAATTTTTTATCATGGAAGTTTGAGGCTTATATTTAACACCAGACGTACCAAATTTCAAACTGATCAGATGAATTTTGGTCTTTCCATGAGCTCCGGAGGTCAAATCTGGTGATCGGTTTTATATGGGGCTATATAAATTATGGACCGATGTGGACGATGGTTCAATTTTGCAATGATTGTTATAGACCATATACTTAACACCATGTACCAAATTTCAGCCGGATCGGATGAAATTTGCTTCTCTTAAAGCCTCTAAGCCAATCGGGGGATCGGTTTATAATGGGGCTATATATAATTATGGAACCGATGGGAATCCGAATTTTTGCAATGGTTGTTAGAGACCATATACTAACACCCATGTACCAAATTTCAGCATGTATCGGATGAAATTTGCTTCTCTTAAAGGCCTCTCAAGCCAAATCGGGGGATCGGTTTATATGGGGGCTATATATAATTATGGACCGATTGGGACCAATTTTTGCATGTGTTAGAGACCATAATACTAAAACACCATGTTACCAAATTTTCAGCCGTAATCGGATGAAATTGCTTTCTCTTAAAGGCCTCGCAAGCCAAATCGGGGATCGGTTTATAAGGGGGCTTATATAATAGATTATGGACCGATGGGGACTTATTTAGCAATGGGTTGTGTTAGAGACCATATACTAAACCATGTACCAAATTTCAGCCTGAATCGGATGAAATTTGCTTCTCTTAGAGGCTCAGCAAGCCAAATCGGGGATCCGGTTTTATAATGGGGGCTAATATATATATTATGGACCCGATGTGGACCAATTTTTGCATGGTTGTTAGAGACCATATACTAACACCATTGTACTTAAATTTCAGCCGGATCGGAAATGAAATTTGCTTCTCTTAGAGACCTCTGCAAGCCAAAATCGGGGGATCGGTTTATATGGGGGGCTATTATATAATTATTGGACGATGTGGACCATTTTGCATGTGTTAGATACCATAATACAACACCGATGTACCAAATTTCAGCCGGAATTCGGAATGAAATTTGCTTCTCTTAGAGGCCTCGCAAGCTAAATTTGGTGGTCCGTTTATATGGGGCTAATACGTAAAAGTTGGACGCGATATGGCCCATTTTCAATAACCATCCGACCTACATCAATATACAACTACTTGTGCCAAGTTTCAAGTCGATAGGCTTTGTTTCGTTCGGAAGTTAAGCGTGATTTCAAACAGACGGGAACGGACAGGACGGACATGGCTCAGATCGACTCAGAATTTCGACCACGACCCAGAATATATAATAACTTTATAGGGTCTAGAGCAATATTCGATGTGTTACAAACCGGAATGAACAAGTTAAAATATACCGGTCAATCCTATGGTGGAGGGTATAAATAAATTAATTTTAGCAAGCAGTTGCTGGGTGCATACTCTCTTGTTATTTTAAAATCTTTTGGAATAAATGTTCTCATTTTAATTTTATTATTCAAAACGCGAATAAATGTCTGAAAATATTTTTCTAATTTTAAAACAAAATATATATTTCTCCTCAACTAAGAGGTACTTTCGTAAATATTCTATAGGAAATAAGAAATTTTAGAAAATTTGTGTATAAATAAAATTTTTACGAAAATTGTTTGTATAGAAATAAAATTGTTAGAAAAATGTAACAAAAAAAAAATTGAAATAATGTACGGAAATTAAAATTTTGAAAAAAGAAAATTATAGAAATAGACATTGTTGATAAAGAAAAAAATTGTAATAGAAATAAAATTTTGACAATTTTCTAATTAAAATTTTTCTATAGAAAAAAAAAACGAGAGAAGTTCACAGAATGGGTATCACAATGGACTGAATAGTCCTAAGTAAACCTGATAAACATGGAGCCAACCTAACCTACCCAGCAAACAATTTTGGAAGTTCTTCTAAAGGCACAACTCTAAAAGCAGCTTCCAAAAAATATTCTCCAAGATGTTCTTTATTTTAACTGCTCAGGAAGTTCATTTGAGTAATTTCCTATAAGCTACGTTCTTTTCATATTTTTAATGGGAATTTAAAAATTGTTTGTTTCAAATAGGTTAAAATGATTAAGAAGTTAAATAAATGAATACACAATTATTTTAAATTATGCCGAAAAAAAAAAAATTAATTCGCATTCCAAAAAAAATTGCGAGTTTTTTAAAAGAATATTTAATGTCAACGTTCCAGACAAGCGTTAGAACCATTAAATAATCATAAAAGAATTTTTGGAAAAAAAAAATAATTTATTTAATCAAAATATCACATAATTTTTTAATATTCACGATCCAAAACAACTGAAATTCGAAATTCACTCTTAAGAAATTGATCAAATTTAAGTGCAACGGCTTACTGAAATGGTCGGATCATCCATCCTATGACAAGCCCAACAAAGTAGTGTTACAGTCAAAAAAAAGCATCGCAAAAAAGTAATGAAAATGTTCTTTTTGATGCGCGGAAGTGGTGCAAAATTAGACAGCAGAAGCGATGAATTTAACATGGGAGGGATTGTCATAGGATGGAAAGTTCCCCATTCAACAGCCGCTGCAATGAATTTGCATCACTTTCTTTAGGTTGTGATCCCGAATTCAAATGTTTTGGATTTAAATTTAAAAAAAATTTGTAATATTTTTGTCCAAATAAAAAAAAATTTTATAAATTTTGTTAATAATTTTTTAATGATATCTTAATGCTTTGTCGGAAATCATTCGACTCGAAATATTTGTTCAAAAAAATCACAAATTTTTCAGATTGGATTTAGCAATTTTTTTCGACAAAATTTAAATGATTTGTAGCAATTTTATAGTATTCTTACTTTTGTTTTGAAACCTATTTGAAACAAAAATAAGATTAACTATCCATTAAATAGTTAATGAAAAAAAACCAAGGTTTATAAAAAAAATGAATTAAAAGAATCTTCCTGGGTAGTTAAAATAAAGATACAGTCATTGGCAGTACATCTTGGCAAGACTGTTAAAGTTGTGGCCTTGTGGAAGAATTTCCAAATTTTTTGCTGGGTATGTATAGAAACAAACAATTTAAATAAATTTTCTGTAAAATAGATATTTTAACAAAAATTTTATATAGATAGAAAAATTTTCCTGTACAATAAAAATTTGATAAAATATGACATTTTGACAAAATTTCATAGAAATATACAAATATAAATTTTTGTACGAAAATCAAATAAAATAAAATCTTGACTAAATTTTATATAAGAAAATTAAAAAAAATTTCTGCATCAATTAAATTTCGTAAAAAAAAACTATTACAAATTTTTTTGCCACAACGATTTCTATTAATATAAGAAATATTTTTTAAAAAGGAATTAGTATAAAATAAAATTTAAAAAAAAATCATATAAATAACATTTTTGACAAAATTTTCTAATAAATAAAAAATTTTCTGTAACAATAAAAATTTCACAAACAATAAAAATTTTTGAACAAAAATTCTACAGAAATTTACAATAAATTGACAAAAATATACATTTTTTACGAAAAAATAAAATAAAATTTTGAAAGAAATTTTTCTATTATATTTATTTCTATAAAATAAAATTTTTAATAAATTGTCTATAGAAAAAAATTAAAAAAAATTGTGCAGGCAAATATAATTTCCGAAGAAAAACCTATACAAATTTTTTTGACAATAATTTTCCTAGAAATAATTTTTTTAAAAAAGAATATGTATTAGAAAAAAATTAAAAAACAAATCTATATAAATAACATTTTACAAAATTTTCTATGTAGAAATAAAATTTTGACAAAAATTTCAAAAGAGAAATGACAAAATTGTTTCTGAATAGAATAAATGACAGTTTATCATGAAAATAAAATTTTCGGCATAATTTCTATGAAAGATACAACAAATTGGAAAGATGTTGACTAGAATATATCAAATTTTTACGATAAAATAAATTTATAAAATAAAAATGTACAAATGAATTCTACTAGATATATTTTTGCATAATATTTCTATAGAAAATAAATTTTGTAAATTTTCTATAGAAAAAATTTAAAAAACAAATCTGGCAGCAATAAAAATTTCGATAAAACCTAGTAGAAATTTTTTGACAACATTTTTTTTAAAAAGGAATATGTATAGAAAAAAAAATTTAAAAATGTTTAAATATATAACGATTTGACAAAAATATTTTCTATAGAAAAAAATTTTTGACAAAATGTTATATAGATAAAAAATGTTCTCGTTACAAATAAAAAATTTGACAAAATAAAATTTTGACAAAATTTCTATAGCAATATACAAGATAAAAGTTTGGGACAAAATAAGTACATTTTTCTTGAAGCAAAATTAATTTTACAAAAAAATAAATTTTGACATATTTCTATAGAAAATTACACAATAAAGTTTGATCAAATATATCATTTTTGACGAAATAAAATAAAAGTAAAATAAAATGTTGACAAATTTTCTATTATATTATTTCTATAGAAAAAAATTTTGACTAAATTTCTATAGAAAAAAAAAATTTAAAAAAAAAAAATCTGCAGCCATAAAATTTCGATAAAACCTAATAGAAATTTTGACAAATGTTTTTTTTTAAAAAAGGGAATATGTATATGAAAAAATTTTAAAAATGTTTCTATATAAATAACATTTGACAAAAAATTTTTTCTATATAAAAAATTTTTGACAAAATTTTATATGATAAAAATGTTCTGGTACAAATAAAAATCTTGACTAAAATATATAAGTTTTTGGACAAAATGTTCGTATAGAAAATATACAAATAAGTTTGGACAAAATATACTATTTTTGACGAAAAATAAACGATATATAAAATAAAATTTAACAAATTTCATATACAGGACGAAAAAGAAAAATGAACCTTCAAATATATGTTTGGGTGTAAAAATTTATATAGTTTGGAACTCAAATTAATTTAAAGCACAATATTTTTAAGTGCAAGCATAATAATGTTCATAAACTAGAAACATTGTTTGGGACATATATGGTTAATACGTTTAGACATATTAATGTTTGGGAACATAAAATGTTTGTAAATATAATATTCTTAGATCACTCATATTACAATTTAGAAATAAGCCTATATAATACATATATTGATTTAGAAAGAGAGACTAGAGGAGTAATGCTGCAAGTAAAATAACCATTGACGCCTTAATAAATATATCCACACAAAAGAAAATGTCATTAAACTTTTTTCTACCAGTGTAATGCCTTAAGGAAGAAAACTATAATGTGTTTGAATAATACAGAACAATATTTTGTTTGGAACCAATCCTGAAATATATAATAGGGGAAACGGTTCAAAATTTGGTTCAAGCGCAAAAAGTTTGTAATCGGTGAAATCGTTTATTTAAAAAATTCAATTAAATTTCTTTTTCAAAGTTCAATAGTATATAATTCAGGAAAAATTTCAGTAGGCTTTCGCTTTTCCAAAATCCGAATTGCCGGCCCTCACGCTTGACACTGCCTCAGATTTGGTACAAGGCCACCTGTCCCTTCTTCGCCGCAGAAAGCACAGTTTGCCTTGAACTGCTGCTCGTCTTAGCAGTTTTTTTGGTCTTCTTTAGGTCTCCCGCTGACAAAGCCCAGTTATGTTCTATTGCGGCGGAGCTTCTGGCGTGTTGGGAGGTTCTTCGTCCTTGGGAACGCCACTGCAGTATTGTTGGCGGCGTACCACTCATGCGCCTTTTTATCGTAATGCAAGATGTCCAAAATCCGGCCAATAACAGTAACGGAACAACACGTTTTCTCTTGAGAAATGCAGCAACGTTTATTCAAAACACTCTTCACTGTAAATTTCTTGGTTGACAATCCCGAAGCTATGAAATAGCTGCTTTTCGAAGCCAGCAGTAGTCAGATGGCTACGTTCACCTCTTTCACTTAATTGGCTCCCGGCTAATGAAAATCCTTTTTAAGACAGGTACTCGGCTACTTCCTCTGTATAACTCTGTAAGCTTCGTGAGCTTTGACGTAGGTTTCGTCCGTCATTACCACGCAGTCCAAACTTCGTCAGCATCGTCGTGTACAGCCTCGGATCGCGCTTTGGCCGTGTATTTTGTTTATCATCGCGATTTGGAGTCACTAACCTTCTTGTAAGTCGATAGTCCGCCCGGTTTTTGTTGGCTCGATGCAGGTTGTGAGACGATACACCCAGCTTATTTGCGGCATCTCGGAGAGAGAGGTTAGGGTTTCGCTTGAAACTACCGGCAAACTCTCTTTGTCGTCTCAGCGGCTTTCCGGTTTTCGATTTCCCCCGATCCAGACTTCCTGGCTGTCGACAAACGTTCCCCAAACACTTTAATTACATTTGTAACGGTTGATTTGGCAACTTTTAGCGATTTGCGTGCGAGTAGCTCGGATTATCGCAATGCGCGAGCAAAATTTTGATACGCTGCTCTTCTTGCTTGGACGGCATTTTGACAACTGAAGAGTGCGTTCCAAAATCAAAATAGGAGCAACATTCTACACACTCACCTTCAAAATGAGGGGTGTTCAGGTTTTTTAAATGCAAAATTGAAAGAAATACGTCAAGTTTATATTGACCAAATTTTTACCGTATCACCCTTTATATGCTTGAAGCAAAATGTGTTTGGGGTATATGTTACAGAAGCGATTTTCTTTTGAGGGTGTAGAAGTAAAAAATTTCAAAATAAGAATATTTTGGTAAAATTTTCTTCAAATTATGATAGATTAGTTTTGGCTCGAGTGGCTTTTAAACAATAAAATTATCTGTTGATGGCATAATATATGTCAGGCGAGCTTTTTGGATGTCATAGCCATGAAGTTGTTTTAAACCAGATCGATAACCCAACTATAGCCATTTCTTACTTGTTTTATTTAAAGAATGTAAATTTAAAAGTCCAGTATCTTAGGTAGAATACAAATTTTCTTTAAAACAAAGATAGAAAATATTTTTTATTAACCACAAAATTAAGATGAAAGACACTTGTCTTTAGTGTGGTTATAGTGCAGCCCGATAATTCAAGCTCACTTAGAATTCAGTCCATTGTGATAGTGTATTCAGTCCTTAGTGTAATGTAATTTATTTGTCATAAATTTGAGCTTAATCACCATCAACTCGTCATTATTAACTCGTTGCAAAATACTCGCACAAAATGGCAATGTTTGTAATAATCCCCTGTATCTATGCTGTAATGCGCAGGCCCTATCGTAAATCTGATCTAATTTCCATCTATTATAGCTATATCGATCAAATTGGATTTCCCATTCCCTCTACAAGTGAATTTTGTGTTATCATAAAAATGCCTAATAAAAGTTAATATCATAAAATTAGGCACCTTGTGCAAAAACAAATCGGGTCCGTGTAGTCAGCGAATTAAATTGTATGCAAACTGCTTTCCATATAGATAACATCACATCATGGTCTTCATCAACGTCGTCACCTTTACTAGCAGAGGTTAAATACTAGTTTATCCAATCGCAGTCATAAATTGTCAGTTTTATGGCGATTTTTGTTGTTGTTGCTCTCCAACAACTTGGGGATAGTACATCTTCAATAGCCATAATTTGAATATTTTTCCTATGATAACAGGTCTCTGACACAGATATTAACGTTAACAGTAGTTTAATGCCCATTCTTTGCAAGAGGGGGCAGGGGGTTTGTTTTTTTTTCCTATGGATTTTTGGCTAAATTTTAAAATCCCCTACGAGCTTATCTCAAAATTGTATGATTGCTTTTATTTATGACAAAACGGTTTTATGACAGATGATTAGCCAAAAAAAAAAGACTTTTTGATATTAACTTTGATTAAAGATTTCTCAATGATTTTGTGAAGGGTTTTGTTTGTTTTTATTTCCACTCCACGATCTGTGTGGTTTCTGAACGCCATTTGAAAGTGATTAAAGTTTTTATTTGAACTTTAATGATTGTCTATGACAGCCGTTATTTTTTATTACCAACCCCTCGCCCTCTCAGGTTCTATAAATTCAAATCATATCACAGAAATCTATGTTTGCTGATCGTCTTAAGGAAGAGATTTAAAATTATTATCTCAGGAATAAAAATCTTTGCATCGCATAAAATTCAATTTTAAATTATTATAAAAACATATTCTCTTGCATTAAATTTTTGGAAGTGCTTTAAAGTTGTGCCTTTGCGAACCGAAATTTCAAATTTTTTTCTGCTGGGTATGGTACATTCGATCCTGATTTGTATAGTGGTGTCAGAAAATAAAAAAAAAAATAAAATTATTCATAATAATATTATTACTTAATTTACATAGATTATTTCTCGACGTGTTTAGATTTATTGTTTATTTTCTTCTCATAAACTGTAAAGTATGTATAAGATTGTTTCGTCTTAGTACCTCATTTGAACATATATTCAGAATGTCAAATTTAAAGCAATTTTATAATTCTATCATAATCTCATAGATCGCTTAAAAAATATTTATG
>PGFW01023269.1:0-11470 GCA_003123925.1 Haematobia irritans
AAAAGAGAGGGAGAATATCGAACCCCGAAGGCCCAGGAGCCTATATTAACCGCAGTTTTGGAAATTTCCGCCGAAAACCATCAAAGGAATTTTTTCAAAAGAGCATCATTAAATTACTCGAATTGGATGTTAATGCGCTCGCATTTAAATAGCTCCTGTTTATTCTTTGTATTTATGTGCCAGGTTTGTAAAGCATGTTTGTTATTGGGCCAATGCTCTCCCCTTTTGAGTTTTAAAATGCTTTCTCTGAATATTTTTTGTATTTTTTTGTCAGATGGTAATAATTGCTTTTTTATATGGGCTTTATTACTAATTTTTTAATTTGAAAATGGAGATATATATTTTAATTTCTATATATTTAAATGAAAAAATTTAGATATTTTAACTAATATAACCTCTATGTTAAAGCGTAAATCCAATAGGCCAACATTTTTTTATAATTTAAGAGAATTTCCAACAGAAAATTTGATACGCATGTAGATTAGTGTGGTATCAGAATCAAGAATCTTTCCATTAAAATTGGAAAAAATATACATTATCGAAATAATTCAAAAAATTTTGGAAAAAGAGATTGACTTCGGTCAATATGGTTAGGTTAGATGGCAGCCGCGATGTATCAGGCTCTATTAGACGGAATATTCAGTCCCATTTGTGATACCAAACAGCGTGGTGAACGTTGCTTCTTTAATCACTGAGTGCTTTACCCATTTCCATGTTAATCTCAATGACAAGGGACCTCCTTTTTTATAACCGAGTCCGAAACGGCTTTTCCACATTGCATGTGAAACGCACTTAGAAGAAGCTTGTGAAACACTCAGATAATGGTCCACGCAGCAATTACTGAGGTGGGATAATCCACCGCTGAAAAAACTTTTTTGGTGTTCGGTCGAAGCAGGAATCGACCACGAACTTTTGTGTAATGCAAGGCGGCATGGCTATCCATTGCACCATGGGTGGCTCGCCTTATCTTCGGTCAGCAAGTGTATTCCAAAAATCGCCAGGCAAGCACAAAATCTTATTATCGACTTTCACAAAATTTTTAATGGGTCAAAATTAGTACTTTATAGAAATAGCAAAAATCCAGCAAAAAACTGGGTAGCACTAGTGATTCTTTCAGTAATACCGGTAATCAAAAAGTTACTACTTGCAATATTACCTGGGATTTAAAAATAATAAAATAATAATACCTGTGTAGGCAAAAAGTGATTCTTTCTAGTAATACCGGTAATCAAAATCATATCTTGAGGTCCGGGTTCGGCTTCTACAGTGAGCAACCGTTAATAGTAGCGAATAAGTAATGCCAGAATTAGGCATTTTCCAAAAAAAATGTCAATGAAAAATATATCTTAGTTTTCTAAAAGTTGTTAATAGTAAAAGGGTGATACGGTCAAAATTTGGTCCAATTATAACCTTGAAACGTATTTCTTTTCAATTTTGCATTTAAAAAAACCTGAAACACCCTCATTTTGAAGGTGTGTTGTGTGTAGAATGTTTGCTCCTATTTTGTTTGGAATCACTCTTCAGTTGTCAAAAAACGCCGTCCAAGCAAATGACGATAAACCTACGTCAAAGCGACTACAAGCCAGCTTTCTCGGGACAGGCAGTTCTTTATACTGGCAAAAAGGAAGGGGAAAAGGTAGGCAGATATTTTCAAAGGCACAAATAAAAACTGTCAAAGTTCGCAAAAGAAATATCATGGTTCTGGCAAAGCCATCCTGTACTGTGGCTTGAAAGCAGCATTTTCATAGCTTCGCGGGACTGTCACGCAATGAAATTTAACGTGACGAGTGTTTGAATAAACGTCTGCTGCCTTTCCTGAAAGAAAACACGGTTGTTCCGTGATTTTTGGCCTGGATTTGGCATCTTGCCATTTACGGTAAAAAGCCATGGAGTGGGTACGCCGCCAACAACGTGCAGGTGGATTCCCAAGGAACAAGAAGCCCTCCCCAACACGCCAGAGCTCCGCTCAATTGAGAAATACTGGACTAATTGTCAAGGCGGAACCTAAAAGAAGACCAAAAAACTGCTAAGGACGAGCAAGGAAACTGGGCCTTTTACTGCGGCGAAAGAAGGTGGACAAGGTGGCTGTACAAAATCTGATGGCAAGGTGTCAAGCGTGAGCCGCGGCAAAATTCGGATTTGGAAAAGCGAAAGCCTAACTGAAATATTTTCCTTCCCAAGAATTTTAATAACTAATTGAACTTGAAAAAAGAAATTTAATTTGGATTTTTTAAATAAACGATTTCAAACCGCTAACACGCGTTTTTCCCTTGACTCAAATTTTGAGCGGGCGTATCACCCTTTACATATTTATATTACAAAATAAAACATCATTATGAATTTAGATCCATGTCGTGGAGCGTGGTATAGTGTGTTGGATTACAAAACAACAGGGGTGAGTTCGCACTTTTTGGGTATCTTTATGGTAAAGATATTATTTTTGGAGAGCTGGTATGCTTGCTAAGAAGTACTTATTTTTCGACTGCTGGTATGCTTGCACGGAAGTACTTTCCTCCAATGTCATGCCCGTGTAAAAGTATTACTACTGATATATGTACGAGAAAGTTGTTGCCAATTTGGTGCAGGCATATTTGTACTCATACCTGGTAATAGGAGTTTTTGCTGGGAAAATAATGAGAACTTGTTTTAATTTAATATAACAAACAAAACCAGCCATTGCTTGACAATGATTCTCAGGTATTAAAATTCAAAATTTTATATGTTTGGCTTTTGGGTTTAAATTCAGTTATTTTTGGTACAAAAGAATAAAACAATATATTTTTTTTATCTTCTACATTTCTAATATGACCTCTCTAAATTTTTTCAGATATCGTGCTTCAACACACTACCGTCCAGAACTTCAACCCACAGAACGTGCCCATAAACTAACAATATTTTTACATCATGTCGCCAATCTTATCTACAATGTTGTCCAAGAGCAATATACAGATCCCCGTATTTTAGCCTTTTGGATGGCGAATTCATCCGAATTTTTACATTTCCTCAAATCTGATCGTCATATAAGTGCATTTTCCGTACAGGCCCAAGAGGTATTGGCCGAAAGTGTGCAAACAGCATTTCGTAATTTGGTCAATTGTTTTAGAGCTGAACTATCGCAGACATTAAATCAATTTCTATCGGAAACGATTGATCATGATTCCGCAGCTGGTTTGGTTTTGACAGTCTTGGGTTCGGCCATGGCTTTGTTGAGAAGATGCCGGGTGAATGCTGCCTTGACAATACAATTGTTTTCACAATTGTTCCATTACATCAATGTGATATGTTTTAATACGGTGAGCAAAGAAAAGTTTGTGATCTCAATGTTTTGTTTTTTTGTTTATGATTTCTTAAATTTTTTTACCAAATATACTATATAATTAAAAATCTAATACTTGTTTATGTTATTTTAATACAGATTGTGGCCAACTCCCATATGTGTACAGCCGAATGGGGTAAAGTCATGACTGAACGTTTACAATTACTAGAATTATGGGCTGAACGTCAGGGTTTGGAATTGGCTGCCGATTGCCATTTGGCCAAAATCAATCAATGTGCCCAATTTCTACAAGCCCCCAAAACCTCTGTGGAGGAGATACAACAATTGGCTTGCTCTTGTTTCCGTTTGAATTCTTTGCAAATGGCTGCTTTGCTACAACAAGAGAAAATTCCTAGAAATTTGGTAGATACTGCCATACGTATGGCTGAATCGGTGGCAGATGAATTAACACGCAGCCGATGGTTCGTGAGAGTTCGTTTAGAAGAATCACCGAATTACATTTGGCTTTATTGCTGCCGATGATGGCTTCAGCTGTGATGTTTCGTACGTGGCATACCTTCAGGTTGGTGGATTTTTTAAATCCCCTGCAACAGCAGGGTATGTGTCGTTTGGCCGCTCAGCCTACATCAATAGGATTATGGACAGTGTATATGCATCAATTCAATGTAAGTTTGTAAATATTTTGAGAAATGTTTGTAAATCTAAGAAATATAATATTTTTGTTTTTGCCTTAGGCCGCGCTCTTCCAGCGCCATGTCCAATTAACTACCACAACCAGAAGTTCAAGTTATTAATTTACATAAATAAATTCCAAATGGCATGGTTTGGTCCATAAGTTGCCGCCAAGGGTGCAGGCCAAGAACGTTTGGGTATCTATATTAAAAGTGTAGTTCCCGGAGGTGCTGCCGATGCTGATGGTCGTCTACAAGCTGGTGATCAATTGTTACGTGTCGATGGCCAAAGTTTAATAGGCATAACCCAAGAAAGGTTTGTAGAATTTGTTAAATTAAAAAAATTAACAAAATTAAAAATTCCGTCTAATTGTAGGGCTGCCGATTATTTAGTGCGTACGGGACCTGTTGTAACATTGGATGTAGCTAAACAAGGAGCTATATACCATGGTTTAGCTACTTTACTCCAACAACCAAGTCCAGTTATACAGCGAGGTAAGTTAAAGATAAATGATATCTAATAAAACGATACTATTATTTAACGGCGGACGATAAAGTAAAGGCTCCAATATCTCCTGACCTTGATTTTAATTAGCTGTGATTTTTTGATTTAATGAATTAGGTATTTTCGGGTTACTATATTTGTCTTTGCAAAAATCGGGGTTTTGTCTGTTTATTTATTTATTTTTATTAAAAAAAAATCATTCGATGCTCCGTTATTTTTAAAATTTTCCAAAAGTCGACTTTTCGATTTGTTTCGATTATTTTTATCGTGATATTGCTCGAATAACAAGTATGAAGTAGTAGCCTTTACTTTTTCATCCTAATATACAGTAAGTCCAAAGTCTAAAATAACGTATTTTGGCCAACTTTATTGTCGACACTTATATTACAAAAGCTCATCCCCTTTAGAGTAAATATTAGAATTAGTGATAAATAAATAATTAGCCTCTAACTATGCTAATCAAACTAAAATTTCTATCCTTTTCACATGCTGCCTTACATGCTATATTTTAATTAATTTGTAATAATAATAACTAACATATATATCTAATAAATCAGAAGAAATGCCTCCGCCTATGCAAACTTTACAATTTCCCCATCCGCAACAAAGGCGACACAGTAGTCATACTACCAGTCGTTATTACGGGTCCATCTCCGATGATAGTCTAAATCGTAGCCGGCGCGAATCGTTTGCTGGCATGTATGCCAGCTCATCTTCACCTCCTATGAGGCGTCTCAGTGCCTCCTCTTTATTGGAAGAACGTTGTCAAATGGGCTATCAAATTCCTATTGATCCACGCTATAGGGATACTAGACCCATAGCCAGATCGGCCAGTAGTTTATATAATATGAGTAAAGAGGTATCATTGAGTACCCACAATTTAACCAATACTTTGGGCGGAGGCATGATGATGCAGCAACAACATGCAGACCCTTATTCACACTCGCTACGCCCCAGCAATAACAACCATCTTCATCATCCACAAATGCATATAAATCCTTTGAGAAAAGAAGCTCGTAGCATAAGTAATACGAATATATAAACAATACACCACCACCCTCTATTTACATTGAGGAATAGCATGGAACCCGGTGAACAATCAAGTGCAGCAAAAAACTAACTCACAAGAATCGTTTACAAATTTCGTGTATACCGAAGTGCATCAACCATTAAATGAAGAAGGTTTAGCTTCGGTTTCAAATCCCGAAGAAATACCATATCATCGTGATGGCTCTCCCACCGAGGAGGAGAAACCCTATGTTCCTTTACCAACACCACCGCAAAATAAAAGATTATATCGAATAGAAAATCCTCATCGTCTAGTCTTATTAATCAACGTAAAACAGTGAGTTTTGATTTGGAGGAGAACAATAGTAGGCCCGAGGAAGTAGAAGCAAGTATAAATCGCAAATTCCATACCCATGATGCCATTAGTAATTTCTGCCGTGAATCTTCATCTCGAGAATCTCTGGTAAGAGATTCAAATTCATCTCTGGATAAAGATAAAGACAAGGAAAAAGTCTCTTTGATTCATAAGATAAGAAGAGAATTGAATTCCTATCGTTCAACATCGGGAGGTCAGGATTGTAATAATTCAGGAGGCAGTAACTCCAAATAGTAATCGATCAATCGTCAGAGTCTATAGAGAAGATGCCTTTGTTGACGACAACGCTTTAGAGAAATCTCCATACCAGCAAAAAGGGAATTGAATAGCATAAGATCGACATCCAGTAGTGCCGAAATCCTTCTTATAATGGATAACAATAAAATCCAACAACAACAACAGCAGCAGCAGCTCCTACAAAAAAGGTTTACAAATAATACCAACGTTACGACATTCAAACGTGATCAAGTCATTCTGCACGCTAATAGAACAACACAAAATGTAAATACTACTACTGCTACTACAATTTTAAAAACTAGCCCCAAAAATATTTCCAAAATTAATAAATCCTCTAACACCTCGAATGTTACTCCGATATTAACAAAACCCCCTACTACAGAATCCCCTCTTAAAGAGAAATCCTTATCACACAGCAATATCTTGGATAGAGATTATATAGAATTTAAAGAATTCTCCAGACCATATGGTCAAGGCAAGGTTAAAGAGATGGCGGACTTCTTTACAACCAATAAAGATTTCAAATTGCAACCATTTGCTTCAAAAGCGACCAATGATGGTTTTACTGCCTCTCCCCGGCCAAGACTTTCAAAGTCTACTTCAGATCTATTGGAATCGAATAATAATTCAAGGAAAACAAAACCATTATTATCGGAAAACGAACAAAGCGATATCCTAAAACAATTAAAAGAATGGAGTATTTTTGGTTTAGAGGGTCGAGATTTTGATGTTAATTTAAAGAATGCCAATGCTGGCAACTCCAATTCCTCCATACAAACGAATGAAACTAAACAACGAATTAATTTAAACAATTGTTGCTTTAATAATTGTCACACCAACAATAACAATCATGCTTGTGCCATAAAAACTAAATCTCCAATGTCATCTCCATTATTGTTGTCACCACCCTTATCGAAACTTGTTAAATTATTAAAGTCGTCTTTAAGCACCTCCAAACCCCATATAAATGTTAACTGTGATTGTCAATGTTTAAATACTTGTTGTTGTTGTTTTATGGAAAAATGCACTGAACCATGTATAAACACAAATCAAGATTTGTTGCCAACCACCATCAACAATCAAATGAATGCAATGATGATGATGATGATGCTTCCCCTGCATTTGCCGCCGCTGCACCTCCTTCTGAAACTCCATGTTATTTTGAAACAACATCTCCTGCAAATGCCGAAATGGCATCCTCAGCTTTCCGTCGTTGTGGTACTCTGAAACTTTGCCCAAAAGTCTAAAATGTACGCAGTGTCAAAACGAAAACAACAAAAACTGAAAACCAAGAAATAAAACAGGAAAAATCCTCCAGTTGGCCAAGTGACTACAGGTAGTCCATCTCGTTGTAAAATGTTACTGTCATTAGCTTCATCTTTAAATGAGTCCAATGTGATGACGCAAGAGGTCAAAACCACAATGCAAACGACACCAACCACAGGACGAACATGTTCTTCAACATGTCCCCATTGTTGTGCAGATTTCGAAAATCAAGAAGATGATGATATCATCCACGAAACCAATGACGATGGTGATGATGGGGACGGCAATGATCATAATGTTTCGTTTGAAAAGTGTGATGCTGATGAAGATAATCTGGATGAAATGAATATGACAAGTTGATAATTCAAAAAGAAGAGGTGGTTTTTCTTTGAAAAAAAAATGCCTTTGTAATTTTTCTGTTGGTTTTTCTCTCTTTTCGCTCATTGGTTTGTGTTAAAGTTCATCATTCAATGTTGTGTTTTGCAAAATATTTGCTCATTGTTTTCTTAATTTCAGAGAAATTCATTTGTTTTTAATATTTCAACACTATTCAGTTATTTTATCTTTTGAGGCAAACAAATTTTACTTCGAGTTATTTTTAATTTTTGCTTTGCAAATTGGAAAAAACGAGATCGTTTTGTTTATGTCATCTTGAAGTATAATATATAGAAGGGGCAAAATGTCCAAATGATGAATTGACTTTTTAAATTATTTTAGAAAGCCGACTTTCCGTCTTTCCAAATGTAGATTTTTGACCAACAATAAAAGTCGATTAGTCGATTTTCAAAAAAATTCTTCAGAATTCAAAGATTGCAATCAGGCAATTAGTCGAAAAATGTATTTTCGAATATGGATTTTCGAATACATGCAACTACCTATAAAATCGTTTGGTGATTTGTTTTTAAAGTACTGGATTGTCCTTTTTGTACTGAATTGTTCAGCTGGTCCACCTGATCGGCCAGTGACTACCTCCTGAGGAGTTGCAGTTATGTCTTGTCCATTATACCTCATACCTCTGCTTTATACATCAACATCTCAAATATTTTCGCGCCCTTTTCCTGAATATGGACTTGTATTTTTTGTTTTCCTTTTTCAATTTCCCAGTCAGGCAGAAATCTGTACACTCATAGAAAAAAGTCTGCTAAAAACTGCAGTCGATGTCTGCTGTTATATTTTAGTACTTCAGGGTCTAACGAACAACAATTATACGTTTTTACGCCCACCACCATAGAATGGTGACGGAGTGAAATTGCAAACCTAGAGGTATTCTAGAACCATGTTTTGATATAGCCCCCATATAGACCGATCTCCCGATTTTACTTCTTGAGCTTCTATTTTTACTTAATCGAATTGACCATAAATTTGAAGTCTAGAGGTACTCCAGGACCCTAAAGACGTGTGCCGAAAATGATGAGTACCGGTCCATGTTTTTGATATAGCCTAAAGGAAAATAAAGAGATGTGCCGAAAATGGTGATTATCGTACCATGATTTGATATAATCCGATCTCCCGATTTTACTTCTTGGGCTTCTAGAATCCGTAGTTTTTATCCAATATGCCTGAAATTGGAAATGTAGAGGTATTCTAGGAAAATAAAGAGATGTGCCGAAAATGGTTAGGTGATGTGATTGGTGATTATCGGTCCATGATTTGTATATGATTTAGTTTTATCGGTCCATTTGGTAAGGCCTCCATATAGACCGATTTCACTTCTTGAGGGTATAGAAGGCGCACTGATCATGGAAATGCCTTGAAACTGAATGCAAAATTTCCATATTTTACTTCTCGTAATCATTTAAATAATGGTAAAAATCTACAGATTTTAGATTTTAAATCAAGGCGTTATTGCATCTTTTCTTGCACACTTATAAGAGATGTTTATGATTCCTCTAAAACTCAAACAAAAATGGTTCTTATAAATTCAGAGTCTGATCTACTCTTCATAGGTAAAATCTTAACATTTATCTGTGGGTAGCGTAATGGTTGATCTGCTTGGGAAAATATCTGTCGTCAAACCCCCCTGAAATTTTTAAAGGAAACTATTATATTTGATTCATGGTGGTGGGTATTTAAGTATATTTGCAGCTCCTAAATGCGATCATCTCAAGGCCTCAATTTGATAAATATTCAGATTTTTGGGCAAATACTATAAATATTCATAAAATATTGTTTTAATATTTACGATAGCCCCTAAGTTGACTTTTTATTTATTTCACACAAACTAAAACATGTTTTAGTGTAACCGAGATTAATAAATTGCAGACAATGTTTGCTATTTCAGCATACAGTGATTGCTTTTCCTTTTTTCGGCAGGCTTTTATGCTTCTGTTTCTACTAAAAATTTCTTTGGGTGTATATTCCATTCAATTGTCTATCCAATGTTTTCCACCCTGCTCCAGAGTAGCTAAAATAAATGTTAGAATATGCTCTAGTGCTTTCTTTTCCCCTTCCTTAACTTTGCGTTAGGTATAGTGGCATACCCAGATATTTTAGGCCCACATAGACTTCAGGATACATTGTGAACCAAGGTAAGTGGTTAATTCTCTCTTATCAATGGGCACTGTCGCGATGTTATGTTAGCCTCAAGTGAAACTAATTGGACGCTTCCTTTTTTAGTCCAAACACCCAGAAATTTCACCATCATTATTGAAAGCCGCTGAAAATCTTTTTGGTGTCGTTCGAAGCCATTTTATAAGCCTGTCTTCGGCAGAGAATATCCCCCTTTTCTTGTAAACCCAAAAATTAGCGTTGCTTTCTACCTTTGTTTGCAATCTGGTTTTTTACAACTTCTTTTCTATATCTTTAAAAATATTTATAGCTACAATGTAAGAATCCTTAAAAAAAAATTAATAATTAAATATGTTGTATTCGCTTTTAAAAAAATATTGATTGTGTTTTTCTGTATTTATTAATATTTACTGCTTTTTATATTTAATCTCTTTTTTTTAATTTATCTGTATTAAACCCTATTTGTTTTTTAATTTAGTTTAAACTACCTAATGCACTTTGTATTATTTGAATATTGTTTTTTGTCATCGTTTATGCACATATAACTAAATAATGCATTTTTATTTTCGTCCCGTTTTTTTATGAATCTCAACCATACCTACATAATGCGCCCTAACAACTTAAACTCAAAATCTACAATTGACCAAATATTCACCTTAACAATTGCCAACCAAACATCGCACAATTGAATTTCTAATCACATCTCCCAAAACAAAAAATGCTTACTGGAATTGCTCTGAATAAACCGAATGTGATGAACTAATTCCTCCATCCATATGTATATCCATGCCAACCAATATGCCATACATAACTATAGGTAATCGTCGCATGTCTGAACGTGATCTAACACGAATGGGCGCTGATAGTAAAAGCATTGGTGGTCCCCTTATAGCAAATAATCATTTAGCCAATAGTAAATCTGTACCAGCGTTACATCATCATATGGGAAGTGGTACTATTTGTAAGTTTTGCCCAAAAAATATTGATTTACTGACCAATATAATTGCATACTATTTTAAATGGATTGTGAATTTATTTGTTTTTGTTTTTTTCTTTTTGTTTTGCTAACCATTTAGCTATGGCGAATTCGAAATCACGCAGTACCCATAGTCTGGCCAATCCTCCAACAAATATGAACAGTACATTGAGTAATAATAATAGCAACAATAACAACAACGAACAGGGTTTCTATCAAAATTTAAGTGTATACCGCAATCAAAATCAATCGCAGCCCATATTGAGTGAAAGGTAAGTGTAATGTTTAAAGTTTTTTCTTAAAAAAAATAATTAAAATTTAAATGTTTATAGGATATGGTTCGATTTTTTTTCTATTGAAACCCAATTGTTTATGTTTGTTTTGAAAAGTGTCAATATTGGCTAAATTATTTGTTTTTGTTTGACTTATCTAAAACGTCTAACGATATGCCTTCTGGGGGCATATAATTTTTCTAAAATTTGGAATCTCGGTCCAATCAGCAATTTTAATCCAATGTAAATGAAATTTTGATTCTCCGGTTGTTTTTTATGCATAAAGAGACCCGTGCTGATTTCCCGGTTTTACTTTTTAAGTATATTGTCCAATTTGCTAAGATTTAATTGTAGTCTTCTTTAAAATAATTTTT
>PGFW01023272.1:18874-30311 GCA_003123925.1 Haematobia irritans
TTTCTTGATTTATTTTTGAGACCTATTTCAAAATTTTCATTGCAGTCCTCCTCCAAAAAACATGAGACGCGTAGAACCACCAACTATACCAGAATCCGTGCTATCCTCATCTCCAAAAAGAGATACTGCTTTGTAGGCAGCCAAATCCCATTGCCTTCACATCTGGTAATCTGTCATCATCGGAAAGTCCAGCTAATTCACTGGAACGTAATGTAAAGCCTTCAGATATTTTACGACAAAAGTCTTCGGAATCAATCGAAAGCAAAAACTTCATGCAAAAACGTAAAACTACCCGGATATAAATAAACACACAGAATTTCTAGAAGAATTGGGGCAGAAAATCAATAAATCGGAAAGCTTAGAAAAACCAAGAGACCAGATCTGAACTACAGTCACAGTCCTACGGTAGTCTGGGACGAACTGGACTAACATTCAAAATTCTGTAAACAGAACAACGCAGCGGGCGACCTGCAGGATACCATTGACAGGTTCATCGCCAACAAGTAGTATGAACAAAAACACTAAGCTTACAACTGCCGACAATACTTCAACGCGAAGTTTGGATAAAGTCTAGAAACATCACTTCAACAGGCGATCGCGAATTTCATTGTCAAGGAGGACATATTCGGATCAAAGAATTCTTTGTCTACGCGGGCATTCGGAAATTGTATTATAAAAAAAACTTATTGTTCTTATTATGATTGTGTGTTGTAACTGATCGCGCTTAATTTCAGATCACGAGCTATGATCGTCAGTGTCATCTTTTGACGTTCGGAAAGGTAAGCCTAATCAGAGGGCTGAAATGAACAAGAGCATCTATATGACACGGTACCTCTCGAAAATGGGGACGATGAATAGTTTACTATAAAAAACCTGGAAGCACGGTATCTTTTCTAGTCGTGATGATTTATCAATCCCGGCAGCGTTGTCCTACTGTCCTCCAACATACATTTGAGTAGCCAGGCTAGTATTTTACTGACCCTGAATTCTCCTGTCGCATCGGCTAATTACGTGAACTTTTGGCTCTTTTCCCAGTATGTATTAAAACCAAAATAGTTTTGATTTCTCGAAGGTTCACAATTGAATTTTTTATTGAAACATGATCAAGCTTCAATGGATCCGATGGCGGATATGAAAATGGAATGCCCATTATCGCACTATATTATCGAAGAGCATGCTACACCGGTCAGGTCAGTATTGAGAAAGGTAATGCCACCAAATAATTTCATTTAAAATAGATTCTCAAAGAAATCATTTGATATGTTTATACTGAAGGACTACGATCTTTCAAGCGTTTTGAAAGGGTCGTGCTAACGGTGTTCATAGTAATTTGGGTTGAATTTTTTTCCGTTTAATTTATATACACAAATTAGTATGATCCTGCCACAAAACTGTTCTCAAAAATACAGCATTTACCGGCAAATTGCTAGAATAAACAATAGTGCTGATGAGGTTGTACACTTTCGAATGGCAAAATGAAAACCGCAAACTTCTTTCAAAAAGTGTTACACACCCTGAATACTGCTTAATCATTCAATTTGCCCATATAATCGATTATTTGTGATCGATACTGCGAAATTAAATCGTCAGTAATAATCCCAGAAATATAGAAATCAAATCAAATTGGACAAAGTGTAGCATTTATTGTATGCAGAAATAGTGCCCCTCAAAAGATTGTATAAATTTCCGTTTAAAACTCGAGGTCTATTTAAAGCTAATCATCAATTTTGAAGGCAACACAAACATAGGGAAAATTCAATAAAAAGTAGAGTTATCTGCTAGAGGTTCCTCTATTTATCTACAGTAGGTTGCAAATTTCGATTCAAAAATTCACCGTACGATAATCTTAGTATTTATCGGCTTTATCATTTGTCTTATTTTTTTCAAAACAACATAACGTTAAAACTTGATTTTTTTTTTTTTGGCTCGAATCCAATTTGAATTTCCAGTTAAAATCTTACAGGATGGTAGATGACACTAACTTACTTAATTTCTTTTAATAGTTATATTAAGATTATAATTAATAATTACTAAACTTAATTTAATTTTTTAATACATCATTTTTTTAAAAACACCTACACAACTTGAACAGAATCTTGTTTCAGGGCAATACTTTGTGAGTACCACCTTAAATCATCATCAAATAAAGTTCATGTCATTTACTGTCTTACATTGGTGCTGGTTGTATGTTAAATTTGTTTTATTAAAACTCCTACTATTAAAAACTATATATTCATAATGGTAATATAATGTCACATAAAAAGGACAATTTTTTTTTTTTTTTTGTTATTGGATATTATTCTCATATCCTATTTTTTTGTGTTTCGTCTTTAATATATCGTATGATTTATTCATTACAATTGTTGTTTGTCTTGACATGTTGGCTGATTCTCCTTGGTTTCCTAGGTATTCTGGCAATCAAAGGGCAATAAGCATAAGCGACAATCTCAACTATTATCATCCAAAGGAGCAACGAATATATGTGGCATGTTTAAATACAAGATACAAGTAAGTCTAACTTAGTGACATTCCCTTCACCACCTACTTATAACGACTGGGGACCTCCGATATTTTTTTATTTTCACAGTACAAGAAAAAGCCATACACTGAACATTGGACGGTCACAGCCCGTTATCAAAAGAGGAGGAGGAAAACACCATATTTTTATGATTGAAATAATTGTTGAGTCTCATTCGGTTTTTCTCAAACGTGATTTAAGACTTTAGTGGCCCACTGGGGTGGCTGATGTGCTCATAGGGAGAACATTACAAGGCTTGTCTGAAATTGGTTGATTATTGTATAGTCTTGTTGCACAATTATATCAAGCCATAGGAGACGGTTCAAGAAGTGCAGTGCCAATAATCGCAGTTCAAGAAGATTGGTTTCTACATGTCTTGAATCTGCAGAGGAGCAATCGCTTACTCTTGAAGACTTGCTCACAGCCGTGCCCGTGTACAAATAAACGCTCTGGTTTCAATGATCTCCTTGAAGTAACGCCCTCAAACAATCATCCGCGACCAGTCAACAACTGAGACATGCGCGCATGATAACATACACCGATCCTCAAGCAATTCAATGTGGTCAATCAAACAAAACTACCCACGAATCGAATAAGCATCTGCGTCGCATGTCGTAAAAATTACATTCATTGTAGAACTTCGTTTGGATGGCCATCGAAAGTGCGCCATCTGTTTCTATTTAACGACGTTATTGCATGTTTGGCCACTTAATATAAGGCAAACGGTAGAGACGCCATACGACTATGAACCTAAAGTTGGCTTTATACCATTAAAAGACTCGTGGCAGTATCGAGGAAACCGGACGTGCGCGGACTTGTAAGGAATCGATCCACCAAAATTTTGCAGCTTAAAACCAAGACTTGGTAACGTCGAGATCAGGCTATTAATGGAAGAAAAGGATGACAAATCCGTAAGCAAATGGCTTAAGATATGGAGATAAAATACCGCCAGGAAATTAGCAGGCTTGAATCGCACATTGTTCTGGCCTCGCCCAATTTAGTATTTCGCATTAAGCGAATAAGGCTAAAATAAGACCGTAACTTCTCTTGAGTCTTGATTTTGAACGACTCAGTGGATAGAGTCTATTATTGAGTTTACAGTATTTCTTGAAATTATATAATCAATGGCTTTATAGGTTCTAAAATTTTCGTTTATATAATTGTTTTATTTCTACTGTAATGTATTATAGCAAACCTGTTACTATTCCCGTGCCAGCAGCATTTATGCTCTAAGAATCATGATCATTGTAGCAAGCAGAAAAGTATGAAGACCGAAATGGATCGTATTTAATGCGCAATACCAACGATGAAAGTCTCCTTGTTGGAGATCTCCATATGACGTGCGCAGTCTTAGGTTTGGACAACCACTGACTTGTGTAATCATTATTGAAGTTGATTCTGTATGGTCTATTTCCGCCAAGCGGAACGAAAATGTAATACGAACAACTAACCCGTGTGGAACGAAAGTTTTGTTGTTGAGCTTAGAAGGTCAGTCAAATCATGTGAGAATACATCTTTACGCAATACCAAAATTCCAAGAGAGACCTATTCTAAAATCTAAGCATGTCCTAAAGGTAATAAGTGGATCTCTTAACTAAATTCGCAATAGCTCTTAAAAACATTTCTCTTTAACAGTTAAGTCGCAGTTGGTTGAAAGAAACACCACAAGCAAGGGTTCTTAAATTAGGCGATAACTTAATCTTGAACACATTTACATTCGTACCTGGCTGAAGTGATTGAGCGTGTGCTACATCAAAACCGCGTGAGCTCTCTTCGGTGCCAAAATGCAACAAGTTTTAAAGTAGGTATTTCATTTATCCCTTGACAGTGACGAAAATAACAAAATCTTGAACATTTTCAAGGCGTGCAGAAACTAGACATTCCATTCATTATAAGTGCCTGTATACGTGAAGTAGAGAAACGTGGTATGTCTGAAGTTGGTATTTATAGGGTAAGCGGCTCAGCTTCAGATCTAGCCAAATTGAAGAAATCCTTTGAAACCAGTAAGTCTCCGAGGCAGTTTCTTGTTCTTGCATAACATAAACCTATTTCAATTTCAATATTTTAGATGCATTTGACGAAGCGACAGCTATTGAGGATGTTGAATTTCATTCAGTGACTGGCATTTTGAAATTCGTTTTACGCGAATTGCCAAGCCTTTGTTTCCCGATGTGATGTATCCAAAATTTTCCAGACTTTCAGTCGCTTTACCATAACAATGAAACGCGAGCCGTATCATGGAGTTGTGTTGGTGAATATTGAAGAATTGCCACCGGCCAATAAAGCATCTATGAATCATTATCTTAAGCATCATTTAATAAGGTAGGTTACATTATCATAACTATAATTAAGCTTTGTTTAATTTACTGAGGTTGGAAACACTTGCCAAAATCTAGGCACGTATTAAATTATGAATGGATTCGCCTCGGAATTTTAGTAATTCCAATAAGAATGACCGGCTTTTTAACCTTTTTTTTATTTTGTTGTTTTCAAAAATTCATAATCGAGTTATATAGTTTTTTGTGGAAAATCGATTAATCGACTTGAATTATTTTTCAATTAATTCGATTTATATTATAACAAATTATAAATAACCTTTCCATGTCTTAAAAAGTCGAAATGGCTTTTTGATTTTTTTTTTTACAATTCAAAATTCCACATTTTTACAATAATGGTTTTGTTATTTTTTACAATGTTTATCAGTTGGAAAAAAATTTCAATATATTCCATTTTATTTTCAGAGTTCATAATAGAGAAGCTGATAATAAAATGTCACTCCACAATTTGGCTATGGTTTATTTGGCCCACCCTTCTGAGGGCCCGGTGCAAACAAAACAAAACAGATAAGGATCTTCTGGCTTCCAGTGACGGTTGATGTTAATGGCACAGCTGGCATTCTGCATATATTGCTTTTCTTGCAAGCTCGCCATGCAATTTTGAAAAAGATTCCACAAATCCATAATGCAGACAGAAGGAACAGAACCACAGACAGTCATAAACATAAGCACGCCCATTAAATGTTGTAAACACATGGGCGTTGGCTGAATGACATGAATGATATATATTATTCTTATAGACGTATTACAATAGCTCAAGTAATGCAAGAACGGTTATTATGAATATTAGAGCACGATATTTTTTATATACATAAAATACGCTACATATATATGTAAATAAATACATAAACCCAAATCGTCAGTTTCATAAAAGTATTTCATTGCTATGAGGCTGGCTGATTTCCTTTATTCTATTATACAATGGGCAATTGATTAAAGAAACGATTGAAAACGCGATCGTGTTTTCGGCTTAATACTTGTGCGTACAGAAGAATAACGACATTTTAAAGAAGAACACATGGAATTATCCAAAAATTTATTATTAATTATACATTATTATTCCTAGTTATTTACAGATCTATTTTGTATTTATGATTTATGATGTAACACATAAATCGAGCTCTGTACGTGCATTGCGTTCTCGTATGCATTTTATTTTATCTAATTATAACTGCTTCAAAGATCTTAAATCTTTCCGCAAATGTTAAAATTGCTAATATTCTTTAGTCGACAGTAATCTATATTAAATAAATACAAATAAAATAAAATGTATTCACAAATGATGCATATAAAATAAAAATAAAAAGAGCCAATATTTGATGCGTTGCGCAACACAAAAAATATGTTACACATAGTATGACGATAGTTTTTTTTATAGCGCGAAGGCATTATGGATGCCGCACAGTTAACGATTATCCTAATCACTTCTCATCGTCATTGGGCTGTAAACCATTAGAAGAGCCATGTTGCATTCGAAATACCGCTCGTTTACTACGCTTTCGTGTGTTTATCTTGACCGTACTTTGAAAACTGCTCGGCAGATCGCTTTTTCTTTAAAGCATTCGACATCTTCATTCTGCCTAGCGGAAGCCCATTCAAGTAACAATACGTCTACCATTATAAAGAGCTACTGACTAAAGTGCATCAAATGCTTTCTTTAGCCATCACTTTTGGTTTACGAAATCAACAAAAACCAAATCATCGGATGGACAATCTTCGGCCCGAGTCATTTTCTTTGGTAATCTCACTGATTTTAATTCTCCCAAAAGCCCTGAAAAGCGAATAAGAGAGCGGGCGATTTTATTAAATATGATCACAAGCTTTTTTTTAATTAATGTATTACGTTACTTAAATAATATCTCGAACTTCGCGCACTTTGGCTTGAAAAGCGAATATTCGCACCAGCATTTTTGCTTACCAGTCTGTTTGGTTAATTGAACTTTTTTCCTGCGCTCCATTAATTTGCTGAATTTCTGCAAGGCATCAATAAATAAAAGAATTTATGCGCTTTGTGTATAAAAATTATTTTATATTTATTAATATTTACTTGAGAATTCGATCACCTGCGCTTCAACTCGACATTCGATTGCCTATCTAATTACAGTAGAATTGCATATTCCTTAACGGCATATTCAGCAGCTAGATGTTTTTTTTTAAATTGTTATAAAGCATTAACCCAATTTGAGGTCATCTGAGATCGATTATTAGGCATCTTTTTGCGTTTTTGCTATTTCAACTGCTGTGTATAAGCACAAGCCGATTTGAAAGGTTTGTGTACCGTTTTTCCTCACGGTTTTGAAGTTAAGATTTCTTAGAATAATGTTGGTGGTATTAGTCACGTTTCCTCATTAATCTTCGTTGAAGTCATTCGATCACGGTTGTTGTATTACCAAAATGTTTCTTTCTCTGCCATTTGTGATTCTCTTCAAACATCATTCTTAATTTCTGGCCCTCAATTTTCAGAAATCAATGGGTCACCATTAAGCAGTAGCAAATGTGTCTTCTGGGCCCCATTCAAGAAACAGAGGAACATTTTTAAATTTACTATAGGCAAGGCTTCTTTGAATGCTTTGCCTAGCCTCTGAGGGATCACAGTATTCTATAATTGCTGTCACTCCACTAGGAGGCAGAATCAGACGACCAATGGGTCCAAATTTTGACAAATATAGGTGTTAAATCAGAAACAGCTGTATCGGGGCGTAAATGTTTTAAAGGGCGGGCCCCAATTATTATTTGTTTTGGATCGTTTGGATGAGTCGAGTTTCGAAAGCATTTTACCCTTTACGCATTTTCTTTCAAGGAACTTTTTCATTTCGATGGACAAATTTTGTGTTTCATCCTAGCGCCAATACGAAGACAGCTGCACTTTCGCCATCCACCCTTCTTCCGTGTCAGTATACGCTGCTTTAGAAGTTTCAAACTTTTTTGCCAAAATTTCTGCCACAGCATTGGGACCAAGAAACAGTGTGTTCCAATTTGTTGATTGCTGGGCACTCTTTTTCAACTTCAAAGCCTTCTTTTGTTTGAATGTTAAGGTGGCATCATCTTCATCTGCTCATTCATTTTCCTTTTTTACCCTTTCCGGGTATTAATTGCAAACAGGCGGCCGTGAAACGTACTCCCATCTAAGCTATTGAATGCTTGCACGCATGCCTGAGGCATCATAAACGTTACTGTCCCGAAACCTCTATTATCTGCCTTGTTTACTGAATCTACTGCCGCTAAATAATTTCTGCCCACTGCGACCATATTCTTCAAAAAAGCTTTTGAAGGTCATTCTTCTGTCCACTGTATAAGCCAGATTTCGGCAAAGAAAATTCTTCCAAGATTCAGATATTATCCTCCTTCATTCGTTAAACTTGCTTCCTTGAATTCTTCCACTTGGCTGGCTTTGTCCATCTATATCGGAGTTTTTGATTTTCGGATTTACCACATTTGCTTTGCTTGCGTAATTTTATTTTTCCTCTGTAAAATCAGAGAAAAATACCTGCTTACCCTTACATAAAACTCTTGTTTTTCAAAAACATAGCGCCTTGTCATTTCCCTTTTCAGTTTTGAAGCCGGCATTAGCAAAACCCATGCACTTTTTGTTGTTTAAACCGCACCGAAAACGTTTGAGCGGCTATGAAAAATTTGAATTACCTCCTGACGTTTTGCTTTTATACGGAACATTATGAATTTTTATTGAAATAGATCCATGATGATTTACTTTGCATTTTCTGTTTGAGAGCGTACTTTTTTGCTGATCAACGATTCATATATTCCATTATCACTTATGGGCTTTTCAGCTAACTATTTCATTCTCGTTCACTTTCTTCCTCATTCCGATTTGTCTAGGTCTTCATTCGTATGTATCTACCCAGATTAACATGTCGTCATTTATGTCATTTTCATCATCATCTTACCGATTTGTTGCGGCACTCCACTCAGTCACATTCCATTGCGCCCATAGAGTTCTATTCTTTTCATGTAACTTTCATGAATTTCTTGCGAACTCTGGGGTCATCTTTGTGCTTTTTGAAACTTATTTACTTCTAATTTTGATGGGACTTCGGTTTACATCTTTATTCTTCTTCTCTTTTATTTCTGAATCCTTTCTTATTCGTCTTAGAGTGTTACTCCAAGTGCGGAGGTTTGTCTTCTGAACCCAATTTGTGCGCAATTAGTTCCCACCTTTATTTCTGCTTGTCTTGTTATAGCTGAGCATTGTTGAAGTACTTGATGGCAGCTATGTGCTTCATCTTCCTGTGATAACCAATAAAGCAAAATTGTTCGAAACTTTCCATCGCGGGAGTATATTTTATTGCATGTCCGTAATTGTTCCTTTCTGGCCGAAGAGACTTAAAATCAAACTTTTCTTCAGTAATCTGAACAAACATTTACATAGCACCAACGATATGTCTCTTAGCGTACATGTTAAATACTTACATTTTTAGTGTAGCTGTTCTTACAATTAATTCTAGACCATTTTTATTGAGATTTTTATACGCGTCCTTTAAAAATTTTTATACATAATCCAACTTGCTTCCATCGACTTTTACTGTTTTGATATTTCCGAATCACCGTGAAATTACTATTAGAAATAGTGCAGCTGAAAGTATTATTTGTAATCCGCTATGAAAAACCGAATACTACTATCATTTATGTGTCTATTTTATAAAGGTACCTTAGATTGCGAACAAAAACAGGCGAACAACAATAGGCCTGCTTTCTTTTAGTTTACTCTATGCCAGCATTTGTGTTGAAGCCTATCCAGAACACTTTTGCCATTGCGCGAATAGTTTCGCAACAAACATGAAATGCAAAACTGTTTACCAAACAAGACCATAAATTTACTGAAAATGCTGAAATGCGGCTTTGATAGTGTTAGCACCAAAGCCAATAGACTTTAGGAAGATGGAAAATTGCTTTTCGCTCATAAACCAATGGCCTGCCATCTTACAAAGGACCAATTAATCTCCTCTCTGATGAGACGCGTAGAACCACCAACTATACCAGAATCCGTGCTATCCTCATCTCCAAAAAGAGATACTGCTTTTGTAGGCAGCACAATCCCATTGCCTTCCACATCTGGTAATCTGTCATCATCGGAAAGTCCAGCTAATTCACTGGAACGTAATGTAAAGCCTTCAGATATTTTACGACAAAAGTCTTCGGAATCAATCGAAAGCAAAAACTTCATGCAAAAACGTAAAACTACCCCGGATATAAATAAACACACAGAATTTCTAGAAGAATTGGGGCAGAAAATCAATAAATCGGAAAGCTTAGAAAAAACCAAGAGACCAGATCTGAACTACAGTCACAGTCCTACCGGTAGTCTGGGACGAACTGGACCTAACATTCAAAATTCTGTAAACAGAACAACGCAGGGGCGACCTGCAGGATATCCATTGACAGGTTCATCGCCAACAAGTAGTATGAACAAAAACACTAAGCTTACAACTGCCGACAATACTTCAACCGGAAGTTTGGATAAAAAGTCTAGAACATCACTTCAACCAGGCGATGCAGAATCTTCATTCGGTCAAGGGAGGAATAGCATCTAATTTTTTTCCTTGCATACAAATAAATGCTATCATTTGTCCATTGATTTGCTTTTATATTTGATTATTACTGACGATTTTCCAGTATCGATCACAAATAATCGATTAATGGCAAAATTGAATGATTAGCAGTATTCAGGGTGTGTAAACTTTTTGAAAGGAAGTTTCGGTTTCATTTTGCCATTTGAAAGTGTACAACCTCATCAGCACTATTGGTTATTCTAGCAATTTGCCGGTAAATGCTGTATTGTTTGAACAGTTTTGTGGCAGGATCATACTTTGTGTATATAAAGTTTAAACTGGAAGAAAATGTCAACCCAATTACTATGAACACCGTTAGCAACGATCCCATTTCAAAACGTTGAAAGATCGTTAAGTCTTCAGTTATAAACATATCAAATGATTTCTTTGAGAATTCTATTTAAATGAAAATTTATTTGTGCATTACCTTTCTCAAAGCCCTGGAACCGGTGTAGCATGCTCTTCGTGAGATATAGTGCGCATAATGGGCATTCCATTTTCATATTCGCCCATCGCTATCCATTGAACTTGACCGTGTTTCATTGTTTTCTCTGTAATAAATTCAATTGTGAAGCTTCGAGAAATCAAAACTATTTTTGTTTTATACATACTGGGCAAAAGAGCCAAAATTCACGTAATTAGCCGATCGACAGGAGATTCAGGGTCAGTAAAACTAGCCTGGCTACTCAAATGTATGTTGGAGGACATAGGTACAACGCTGCCCGGAGTTGATAAATCATCACGACTAGAAAAAGATCCTGTGCTTCCAGGTTTTTATATAAACATATTCATCGTCCCCATTATCGAGAGGTACCGTGTCATATAGATGCTCTTGTTCATTTTCAGCCATCTGATTAGCTCTTACACTTTCCGAACTCAAAGATGACACTGACTCATAGCTCTTGATCTGAAATTAAGCGCACAGTTACACAAACAATCAATATAAGAACATAATTTTTTTATAATACAATTTCCGAAATGCCCTGCTGAGGACAACGATTCTTTGATCCAATATT
>PGFW01023277.1:7410-18488 GCA_003123925.1 Haematobia irritans
CGGGTTCGATTCCTGCTGCGACCGAGCACCAAAATGTTTTTCAGCGGTGGATTATCCCACCTCAATAAAGCTGGTGACATTTCTGAGTGTTTAAAAGCTTTTCTAAGTGCTTTCACTCCAATGTGGAATGCCGTTCGGACTCGGCTACAGCATGCCCGCCTTGCGTACACAAGATCGTGGGTTCGATTCCTGCTTCGACCGAACACCAAAATGTTTTTCAGCGGTGGATTATCCCACTGTTCACCACTATGGTATCACAAAATGGACTGTGCCACCCTACCTAACCTACATTTGTGTGCCACCTCATGTGAGTGCTATCGTTTTGTAAATTTAAATCGGACCCTGTAAAATGACGGATGATCGTTACCTCAACATAAAATAGAAATAATGCTTCCGATGTTTAAATATTGGACACATTTTCTAAATTAGATCGGTGCTTTAACATAAAATCGAACTAACGCGTTTATAAAATTAATTTAATTCAAATTTTTTCTTCACATAAATGTGTGCCACCTTTTTTGACACTTTTTAGAAATTTGTGTGCTTTCTGTCGCGACGTGATACTTTTTTTTAATTCCTTTTTGAGTGCAATAGTTTTGTAAATTTAGATGCCGGACACCTCTTAAATTACGGATATTAACATAAAATGGAAATAATGCGTCCAATATTATAATTTTGAGCAAATTTTCCTTCTCAAACAATACTGTTATCAAGGAGACAATTGTGACGCCTGAAAATATGCAAAATATTTTTTTGTGGTAGCTAAACCGAGAAGGATGAAATTAGATAAAATGGTTCATGAATTTATGTAGATATAATTTGAAAAAAAAATCAAGTTTTTATTATAAAAAAAATTCATAATTCTTATTTTTTTCTTAATAAATAAATGTACCACTTTTTAAAATTAGTGTGCTAAAAGTTACTCTTTTAAGAAACGCAGACCGGTCTTAAAAGAATCTATAGAAAGTTTGTTAGTTTTGGGAAATATTTATCGACGATTTTGCCAAATAGTACACTCAGAGAAGAGTCATTGTAAATTTATAATCCAAACATTGGCTATAAGCTTTGGTCTACTCCAAGGAAGTTAATTTTTTCTTTCAGTGTTAGCCTTGGCAAAATATTGCAAAAATTAAATAAATTGATGGTTAATGTCAAATGTTCATGATTTGTAACATATTTGTGTCAAAAACTGAAAGAAAAAAAAAAACAAAAAAAGGAAATAGAAACAGATGCTAATGACTCAAATTTTTTGGACTAAAAATAAAACAAAAGTAAAAATAATGTGCCAACGCACATCGAATATTATATAGAGCACTTATCTTTAGTAATGAGAATAGTATTGAAGGATTTAATATACACATACACGTACATAAGTATAAATATTTACGGAGGATTGCTATAGGCTTCTGCCTATTCAAAAATCAAAATCCAACACTCATTTTTGGCACCCACAATCAAATGCTGATGTTTCAATCAAATAATTTCAATTACTTTCTTGGGATATCGATGCTCTTCAACATATCTCAGGCGATATATAACGAGAGTGCATAATCATATAATCAGAACGTGACAATTATGAAAATTCCATTAGTCCTTGCCACGTATGAAGGCTAACCAGGCGTCGAGAGACATTGAACTCATCAACAAAAGAGAAATGTTTGAATTTCTGGGCTATGGTAATTAAGTGTGAGAAAGGATTTCACCATAAAATAGCCTTGGATATAAATATATAACAATGCCATTGACCATGGAATTTGAACTGAATGAAAAAAAAAACAACGGAATATGTTTCTGTAGTAATAATTTTCAAAATTGTTTACTTTTTACTTAATAAAAATAGTTTAAAATGTTGTATTGTTGAATACTATGAACTTTGTTGAAGTTCCTGTGTAAAATTCTTTATGGAAATCCCTGCATATATTATTGCAATAAAGTTAATAATAAACAGACAGTATTTTGAACCAATTATTTCAAGGTCGATTAAGTGTTATCCAGGCACTATAAATATCAACTATTGCAACAGAAAGTTGTTTTAGCAGTCATCGAAGTTTGTTACACTCTGAGAAACGCTTTGCAATATAACCGTAAAAAATATCACTGATATTATAAACCATGGGGAAGAAAAATGTCGGTAGTATCTAAACTAGGTTCTTCCATAAAGTACAATCAAATAGAAATAAAATGGTTGTTGGGATTATGTAGGTCAAATAAAAAAAAAAAATTAATTAATTTAATTCTTATTTTTTAAATATAAAATATATGCCACTTTTTTTTTAAATTGCTTTTATTGAAATGTTTTGTGTAACTTTTTTCTCAATCATAGAACGCTGCGATCTTACGCGCAACCCGATCCATGGTATTTAGGTTAAAAAACCAAAAACCAATACTTTGCCAATCTGTAAGAACAACACAATTGTAAAAAAAAACTTCAACACGCAGCTATCATGCAACGACGCGACTGTCGGGTGCTTGTTATATGAGTGTGGTCTCCGAAAACACCGTAGTAAAGCAATCACACAAATTGGTTACCCATATCTCAAGCAGTTTGGTATTCTCTTATTTGGTGCTCTCTCCAATTCTTCTTGTAGCTAATGCCAATGCTAGTTAATTGTTGTTGTTGTATTGAAGTCAACACTTAGTGCAACTAGAGGTGTGCGCAGTGACGACGAAATTTTTCGTGACACGCGTGATCACGCGTGAGTACGTGATTCGTGAATGAAAATTTTGACCTAAACTCACGTGAAGTGTGCGTTGAATGGGACCGGAACAAAAAATGTGTCGTGCGTGATCGTGCGTGAAATCAAATTCTAGTTCGTGATGTGCGTGATTGTAAATTTTTTTTCAAAGATCACGGCTCACCGACAAAATTTCAACTGTTCACGGAAAAAATTCACATTCACGAACAATTCACAGCTCACGACAAAATTCAACGGCCTCACGAAGAATTACCCAACGTTCACGAAGAATTCACATTCACGGAAAAACTTCACCTCACGATGACATTTACACGTCCACGAAAAAATTCACGGTTCAGAAAAATTCACCGCTCACGAGAAAATCACCGCTCACGAAAGAAACTCACATTTCACGGAAAATTCACCTACGGTGAAATTCCAACGTTCTTTCTTGTAAAATGTTAGCAGAAGTGGGGTAAAACTCTGGCTTTCTGGGGCATACTAAGTTCATATCGGCGAAAGCTATATATGGGAGCTAATATCTAAATCTGAACCGATTTCAAACCAATTTGGAACGCATAGTTACAATCTTAATTTCTATTCCCATTGCAAAATTTCAACCAAATCGGAGCAAAAAATTGGCCTCTGTGGGAAAATAGTGTAAATCGGACGAAAGCTATAATATGGGAGTATATCTAAATCTGAACCATTGAATGATAATTTGGCAGAGTTTTTCGACGACTCATTAAAATATTCGATGTGCCGGAATTTGAGGTAAGATCGGATGATATAACGGCCAATTATGACCAGATCGGTGAAAAATTATATAGCAAGCTGTATCAAATCTAACAACCGATTTTTCCAAAATCAATAGGGATCGTCTTGAGCCGAAACAAGGACCTTATACCAAATTTTAGGACAATCGACTAAAACTGCTGAGCTGCTACTTTGCACAAAAAATACACAGACAGACACAGACAGGACGGATCATCGCTAAATCGACTCGAATTTAAGTTCTAAGAACGATCCGGTAATACTAAACGATGGGTCTCAAGACTTTCCTTCTTGGCAGTACATACATAATTCATCAAACTTATTATACCCTGTACCACAGTAGTGGTGAGGGTATAATAATAGGGGGGATTGAACATTTTTAATTTTTAACATTACAAACATTACTTCAAATGAAAATCGAAATGGATATTTTCGCGAAAGAATTATTGATTTTTTTCATTGAAAGTATTTGCATTTAAATGTAAAAATGTTCAATATATGTATCCTTCATCACTAACTGTGGTAGCAGTGGTATAATAAGTTTAGTGAATTTTGTATGTAACGCCAAGAAGGAAAAGTCTGAGACCCATGTTTAGGTATACCGATCGTCTTAGAATTAAATTCTGAGTCGATTTAGCGATGTCGTCTGTCTGTCTGTGTGTGTATTTTTTGTGCAAAGTTACAGCTCGCCAGTTTTAGTCCCGATTTGATCCTAAATTGGGTTATAGGGTCCTGTTTCGCGTCAAGAGAGGATCCCTAGTTGATTTTGGAAAAAAATCGGTTCAGATTTAGATACAGGCTGCTATAATTATTTTTCACCGATCTGCGTCATAATTGGCGCGGTATATCAACCATACTTTCCTCAAATTCCGCACATCAAATATTTTATGAGTCTCGAAAAACTGCCAAATATGCAGTCAAATCGGTCAGATTTAGAAAGCTCCACATATATAGCTTTCGCCCGATTTACACTTATTTTCCCGAACAGAGGCCAATTTTTTGCTCGATTATAGTTGAAATTTTGCAATAAGGCGAGGTAGAATTAGCATTGTAAGCTGAATGCGTGCCAATTTGGTTTGAAATCGGTTCAATTTAGATATAAGCTCCACATATATAGCTTTCGCCCGATATGAAGCTTATATGGCCCCAGAAGCCAGAGTTTTACCCCACTTTGCTTAACATTTTGCCACAAGAAGAACAGTGAATTTTCATCGTGAGCAGTGATTTTCCGTGAAGTGATTTTCTTCGTGAGCCGTGAATTTCTACGTGAGCGTGAATTTTCTCGTGAAATCGTGAATTTTTTCTGTGGCAGTGAATGTCATCGGTGAGTTGAAATTTATCGTGGATATGTGAATTTTCGTGAACGTGAATTTCTTCGTGAGCCGTGAATTTTGTCGTGAGCGTGAATTGTTTCGTGAAGGTGTGAATTTTTTCGTGAACGTGAATTTTGTCGTGACGTTGATTTTGAAAATAAATAATTACTCACGCACATTCACGAACAGACATTTGATTGTTCACGCACGATCACCACGACACATTTTGTTCGGTCCCATTCAGCGCACATCTCACGCGATTTGGTCAAAATTTCATTCACGTAATCACTTGTGACTCAGCGTGAATCACGCGCTGTCCACGAAAAATTTCGTAAAATGTCTCGCGACACTCTAGTTTGGCACTTAAGTGTGATTGCATAACAACAACAACAAATTACTTAGCATTGTGCATTACTACAAAAGAGAATTGAGAAGTACCAAATAAGAGAAATACCAAATGCTGAGCATATGGGGTAACAATTTGTGTGATTTGCTTTACTACGGTGTTTTCGGAGAGACCAAACACTCATTACTAACAAGCACCGACGTCGTCGGTGCATTGGATAGCTGGTGTTGAAGTTTTTTTTTACACATGTGGTAGTTTAGATTGCAAATATTGTGTTTACTAAATACAACTGGTCGGATTGCGGTAGAATCGCAAGCCGTTCTATGATTTGAGAAAAAAGTTACACAAACATTTCAATAAAAGCAATTTAAAAAAAAGTGGCATATATTTTAATATTTAAAAATAAGCAATTAAATTATAATTTTTTTTTTTTATTGACCTTACATAATCCCAACAACCATTTTATTTCTATTGATTGTACTTTATGGAAGAACCTAAGTTTAGATACTACCGACATTTTTCTTCCCATGGTTTATAATATCAGTGATATTTTTTTACGCTTATATTGCAAAGCGTTTCTCAGAGTGTAACAAACCTCGATGACTGTAAAACAACTTTCTGTTGCAATAGTTTGAATATTTATAGTGGCCTGGATAACACTTAATCGACCTTGAAATAATTTGTTCAAAATACGTCTGTTTTATTTTAACTTTATTGCAATAATATATGCAGGATTTCCATAAAGAATTTTACACAGGAACTTCAACAACTGTTCAATAGTATTCAACAATACAACATTTTAAACTATTTTTATTAAGTAAAAAAGTAAACAATTTTGAAAATTTATTACTACAGAAACATATTCCGTTGTTTTTTTTTTTCATTCATGTATCAAATTCATGGTCAATGGCATTGTTATATTATTTTATATCCAAGGCTATTTTATGGTGAAAACCTTTCTCACACTTAATTACCATAGCCCAGAAATTCAAACATTTCTCTTTTGTTGATGAGTTCAATGTCTCTCGACGCCTGGTTAGCCTTCATACGTGGCAAGGACTAATGGAATTTTCATAATTGTCACGTTCTGATATATATGATTATGCACTCTCGTTATATATCGCCTGAGATATGTTGAAAGAGCATCGATATCCCAAGAAAGTAATTGAAATTATTTGATTGAAACATCAGCATTTGATTGTGGGTGCCAAAAATGAGTGTTGGATTTTGATTTTTGAATAGGCCAAAGCCATAGCAATCCTCGTAAAATATTTATACTTATGTACGTGTATGATGTATATTAAATCCTTCAATACTATTCTCTATTACTAAAGATAAGTGCTCTATATAATATTCGATGTGCGTTGGCACATTATTTTTACTTTTGTTTTTAATTTTTAGTCCAAAAAATTTGAAGTCATTAGCATCTGTTTCTATTTTCCTTTTTTTGTTTTTTTTTTTCTTCAGTTTTTGATGACAAAATATGTATACAAATCATGAACATTTGACATTAACCATCAATTATTAATTTTTGCAATATTTTGCCAAGGCTAACACTGAAAGAAAAAATTAACTTCCTTGGAGTAGACCAAAGCTTATAGCCAAATGTTTGGATTATAAATTTACAATGACTCTTCTCTGAGTGTACTATTTGGCAAAAATCGTCGATATAATATTTCCCAAAACTAACAACTTCTATAGATTCTTTTAAGACCGGTCTGCGTTTCTTAAAAGAGTAAATTTTAGCACACTAATTTTAAAAGTGGTACATTTATTTATAAGAAAAAAATAAGAATTATGAATTTTTTTATAAATAAAAACTTAGATTTTTTTTCAAATTATATCTACATAATTCATGAACCATTATCTAATTTCATCCTTCTCGGTTTAGCTACCACAAAAAAATATTTTGCATATTTTCAGGCGTCACAATTGTCTCCTTGATAACAGTATTGTTTGAGAAGGAAAATTTGCTCAAATTATAATTATTGGACCGCTTAATTTCCATTTTATGTTAATATCCGTATTTAAGAGGTCCGACGCATTAAATTTACAAAAACTATGCACTCAAAAAAAGGAATTAAAAAAAAGTATCACGTCGCGACATGAAAGCAACACAAATTTCTAAAAAGGTCAAAAAGGTGGAACATTTATGTGAAGAAAAAATTGAATAAATTAAATTTATAAACGCATTAGTTCGATTTATGTTAAAGCACGATCTAATTTAGAAAATATGTGTCAATATATTAACATCGAAGCATTATTTCTTTTATGTTGAGGTAACGATCATCCGTTCATTTTAACAGGGTCGATTTAAATTTACAACGATAGACTCACAATGAGTGGCACACAAATGGTAATGGTTAGGGTAAGGGGTGGGCAAACAGGTAGCCACACTGTGGTGCAATGTTCAGCATGCCCACCTTGCGTAACAAGGTCGTGGTTCAGAATTCCTGCTTGCGACCGAGCACAAAAGTTTTTTCGCGGTGGATTGATCCCACCTCAATAAAGCTGGTGACATTTCTGAGTGTTTAAAAGCTTTTCTAAGTGCTTTCACTCAATGTGGAATGCCGTTACGGACTCGGGCTAAGAATGGCCACGCCTTGCGTACACAAGATCGTGGGTTTCGATTCCTCTTTCGACGAACACCAAAATTTTTTCAGCGGTGGATCGTATCCCACTGTTCACCACTATGGTATCAACAATGGACTGAATAGTGTAAGTGAGCCTGATACATCGGCTACCACCTACGTAACCATGGTTACAGATTCACGATTCACTTCGTCTATTCAAAACTTTGTGATACCCCAGTGGTATTCTCTTATGCACTAAAGCTGCTGCCCTATTCCATGTTTAGCTCAATAACAAGGGTTTCCTTTCTATTAGCCCAGTCCGATCGGTGTTTTCAAAAGTTTTGAAATACTTAGAAATGTCACAAGCTAACTGGGAGTAAGATAATCAACGCGCTGAAAAAACTCTTTTGATGTTCGTCAAAACTGGGATAAAACCAGGATTGCTTTGATATGAAGGCGTGCTTGTTATTGTGAACTTCTCTCTTTATAATAGTCGATGAGTGCTGCCTGATTCTATATATAGCTCAACAAGTAGGAAAGTCTAAATTCGGGGCGGGGCCGACTAATATTTACCCTGCAACCACTTTGTAAATCTTAATATATATCCGATACTATATCAATACGATAAATGTTTGGGGGGCTATTATATAAGGTTTGTCCCAAATACATACATTTAAATATCACTCGATACTGGATAGAATTTGAAGACTTTTACAAAATCTATAGACATGCAAATTTTAAGTCGGTCTATGCACTAGAGGTGGAACACAATCGTTAGTAAAAAATTGGATGAAAACTTTAAATCTGAAGCAATTTTTTAAGGAAAACTTCGCACAAGTTTGATTTATGATTTATTCGCTCGATATATATGTATTAGAAGTTAAGGAAATATTTAGAGTCATTTTTAACAACTTTTCGACTTAGCAGTGACGATTTTTACGAAGGAAAATTATGGTATTTTATGACCACTTTTTTCCCAACATAGGAAAACATATATATGGGAGCTATATCTCTAATATCTGAAAATAACTTTTCAACAAATTGTTGGCACGCATAGCGCAACAATGCTAATTTTACTCCCATCGTGCAAAATTTCAAACTAAATCCGGAGATTAAAAATTGGCCTCTGGTGGTCATATGAGTGCTAAAATCGGCGAAAAGCTATATATGGAGAGATTATATCTAAATCTGGAACCGATTCAACAAAATATTTGGCACGCATAGCTACAATGCTAATATCTACTCCCTGTATGCAAAATTTCAACTAAATCTGAACAAAAAATTGGCCTCTCTGTGTCATATGGTGTGTAAATCGGCCGAAAGCTATAATGGGAGCTATATATAAATCTGAACCGATTTCAATCAAATTTGGCACGCATAGCTTACATATGCTAATTTCTTACTCCCTGTGCAAAAATTCTATTAAAATCGGAATACAAGAAGATCGGCCACTGTGTCATATGAAGTCTAATCGGGCGAAGCTATATATGGGAAGCTATATATAAATCTGAACCGATTTCCAATAAAATTTTGGCACACTTGACAACACTACCAATTGTGCTCCTGTGTCAAAATTTTCAAAATAATTGATGGTAAAACTCTGGCTTCTGGACACGTATTAGTCCATATTGGGGCGAAAGATATTATATGGAGCTATATTTAATCTGAAACCGATTTCAATCAAATTTTTCACACTTGAGCTATACGACTAATGTGTTTATGCTTTGTGCAACATTTCAAGCAATCAGGGTAAAATTCTGGGTTCTGGGGTCCATAATAGTTGCATATCGGGCGACAGATATATATTATGGGAGCTATAATCTAAATCTGAACGCATTATCTTTCCAAAATCAATAGCGTTCTATTCTGAGCCAAAAACATCATACTGTGTCCAAGTTTTGAAGTCGATATTGACTAAAAAAAAAAAAAAAAAATAACTGCGACCTAGACTTTGATTACAAAAATGTGTTCACGGTCAGACGGTACATGGCTATAATCGACCTCCAGGAGCCCACCTGAGCATTTTTTGCCAAAGACACCATGGTCTATTTCGTCTCCTTTCTGGTGGTGCAAAATATGACTAATCTTATAATAACCCATTGTTCCACAAGTGTGCGCAGGGTTAATGATAATTTTATTAGTTTTCCATAACATAAATTCTCTAAACAATACTAAGTTTTACGGATTCTCTAAGCCAGTTAGCGTTATATCTAAAAAGTTTACACAAAAATTATAATAAAAGTAAATTTAAAAAAATTTAGCGCACTGTTGCTTTAATGTTTATTTATAGTTTAGATTGGAATAACATAATAATATTAAAAATTAAACAAGAAAAAAATAATTTTATAAATTTGTCGCTCTCGTTTTTTTTAATTTGATCTTAAATTAGCCAACAACCATTTTTATTTTATTTGATCGACAAATTATAGAAGAACCCGGTTTGGCTACTTCGAAAATTTCTTTGCTTATTTTCCGGCGTCCACATGTCCGCATTGATAAATCTGTAGTGTTTGAGAGAAGAAAATTATAGTATTGAACGGCATTAGTTCGACTTTATATTAATTTTAAAGTGATTTCCGATCACATAATTTTAAAGGATTTCGAGGGTAAATGGAATTTTACGGTCGAAAAATTCACTGTAAACATCGTGGAATTTAAACATCGCACCAGTGTAAATAAAGATATGACATTTAGTGGCATATACGTACTTTGCGAAATTGCTGTTAGCATATGTCACTAATCGGCTTTGCGCATGTATTTCAATAGGGAAGCAAAATGTTAAACTCGAATAACAATGACTCACGGAAGATTCTGGTAGACAAACGTGACCAAATGCCAATTTCTAAAAGGTGGCAGAAAATTTCGTTTAAGTTGAACACCAGGCTTTAGAAAAAGAGTTGCACAGCTTCCAAAGGACATTGTATCCAGGCCAATGAATGTATTAAGTGCATCTTATAGTAATAGCAGATCCAAAATTTATTCATATTATTCCAGGGATCCTACTTTTAACTAACATATTCACTCTTTAGTAAATTTCCTATTAATTTTGTCTTTATATTTCTATGAATGCATTTATGTACGCTGACTTGAAGCCAAAAACTGGTCAGCGTATGATTTACCACTGAGGCGTCTACTTGAATTGCCGGTAAATTATCCGCCCCCATAGACGACAAATCATTGATTATTATGGATCGATGATTGATGTCTTGCATTATCGTTAAAAATTTCATTTTGAATTTGGAATTTTCTTTGTTGCTAACCTAATTTTAACGAGTTGCCTTTTATATTTTATGTTTAATTTTATATTAAGATTAAAATATTTTTCAAAATTATTCCCCATAAAGATCTATAAATTTTTAAATTGATGTGTGTTGAAATAATTGTCAAACACCTTGGC